>JAVTVY010043026.1:0-18518 GCA_036873755.1 Hanleya hanleyi | reverse complement strand
CGCGCCGCGGTGGAAACCTTTACACTGCGCGCGCCGGGGTCAAAGGTCAGTTCCGGTCACCTTTAGCGACGTACACCAAACAGAAGCGAGTATTTAAAATCCGTCACAGAGCTCTCGTCCAATCAGAAGCGAGTATTTTGACCCGGTGCATTATGGGACATATCCAAGATGGCGGTTCCAAAATGACGGATCCAACATGGCGGCTCCAAAATGCGCCGGCGTCAAAGGTCAGTTCCGGTCACGTGAACGGAAGCGGAAGTGACCTCCGGAGCTCCGGAGCTCCGAGTTCTCTTGTAGCAACGCCCGTCAACGCCCGGTGGTGGCGCCGGAGCTCCGGAGCTCCGAGTTCCATGAGCTCCGGAGCTCCAAGAGCTTGGCGAGCTCGGAGCTCTTGCATATAAACACACACATGCATCTGTGAAAGCTTCATTATACGCCTGGTGTCCGTGGAGATGAGAGCCATGGTTTACGCATGTCACTTGTGTTCGAAGTCATTTTCCACGCCATTTAATCTACGTAGACATATACAGCGAAGCCATCTCAAGGAACGGAGTCCCGATAACGTGCAAATTCAAAGTACACGCGAGGAACGATCAACACCTACGTCACACACGACAGTATTAGAGCACCCTTATACGATGACGGTGAGCGGCCCTACGGGGTGTGGAAAGACGTCCTGGGTGATGAAGTTCTTAGAGGAAGGTGTGGCAACCCCAGCTCTGACACGTGTTGTTTGGTGTTATAGCCAATGGCAGCCCGCCTACGAAACTGCACGACTACAGAATGTGAGCTTTGTTCCAGGAATTCCTCACGACATAGACGAACCCTATTACTTCGATTCCGAGCAGACCAACGCGGTAGTGCTCGATGATCTGATGAGTGCGGCCAAGGACAATTCGAAAATCGCCGACCTATTCACCAAAGGGTCCCATCATCGAAATCTGTCCGTCATCTATTTGACTCAGAATCTCTTTCCTCAAGGGAAGGCGTCCAGAGATATTGCCTTGAACTGCCAATACTGTGTGTTGTTCTCCAATCCCATTGATAGAGCACAAATCCGTGTGTTTGGTAGTCGAATTTATCCTCAGAACATTGACCATTTTATGCGGGCGTTTCAAGAAGCGACAATTCGTCCGTACGGCTACCTGTTCGTAGATTTAAAAGCCCATACCCCTGAAGATCGTCGGCTGACGACCCACCTGTTACCCGGCGAGGAATCACCACAACGGCCTATACCCCTACACCATCCGCCGAGTGCACTCCTGGCAGAGCAGCAGCAGAAGCCCACCCCCATACAGCGGGTCCGCTTCATACCATCAGTCCTGGAATATCACCCAACCGTGAAGGCCCAACCCGAGGTTGAAGAACATAATGTGAACTCGAGGCTATGGAAGGATTTGTTCAAAGAAAGCATGGACGCCGAGATGGGCGGGATGTTGGAGGCCACAGGAAACAAGTTTCAACGCAAAGGGTATTCGAAAGAGGAAGCTGCAATTTTAGCCCATAACAGATTGGCACCCAGACTACGACGGGCTTTACGTCAGTAGTATGTCGACTTACTGACCCATATGAAATTGTTGGATAAGGACCCAGTCCATATGGAAATTGAAAGAACAGCGTCGATGTTGAAAACCTCGGGCATGAACTGGAAAGCGGCGTATGTCAGAGCAATAGCACAAAGAAACATTTGTTCGAACGCATCATTAAACAACGTTAAAGCATTAAGAAAGTGTGTTAAAGCGTTGAGACGAGCGTTAAGGCGTAACGACGGGCGCTGACGGGCGTCACTGCATTTCGATGAATTGATGTCAATTCCATGAAATCAGAGCTTCTGAGCTAATTCACCAGGGCGTTGAAGCGTTGAGCTAAGCGTTGATGACCGTTACTGTCTATAAAAGCGAGCGTATTCCCAAAACACGCACAGTCGACGTTCAACCGTCAACATGGCTTATACTTGTTCTGAGTGTGAACGCACGTTCACCAGACATTACGATATGATGCGACACCAGAAAATATACATGGGACTGAAGACGCCGAGGAGCCCGTTGAGGCAGATACTGATACAGAGATTGATGAGAGTGCATCGACTGATACCGAATCCAAGATGGCTGACAGTCTATCTAATGATATGGAGAGCTTGACCTCAGAGAATCAGCCTTCATCCCAGGAAAGTGAGGCAGAACCTACCTTCTGGGATCGTATTGTGACAGCAGCTATCAATACTCACGCTGAAGCGATCGAGGACGCCGGAGAGGATCATTTACAACAGACGTACACCCAAATGCGCCCCCGCATCAGGAAAACAGCTATGGCGATCTATGAACAGTATACCTTACTACCGCTTGAAATGAAAGGGGACCCCACGCACAGGTCCATCATGAAGACCAAGCGTCACTTGGAAGAGGATATGGGCTTACCACCCACCGAGGCCCTGGAAAATGCGATCAAAATGCGCAAACAACTGTTTCAGGACATGCTGCCCGAAGAATATCCAGGCCTGGCCGACGATGATTAGAATAAACGGTTCAGAATGAACATGACCGAAGAAGGAACTCTCTGAAATGGCGACTTCTGATTGGACAAGAATACATCTAACGGACAGGAATGAATAGGACAGATGCAAATGGTGGTCTCTGATTGGACAAGAGTCTTTCTTGAATTGTAAACATACCCAACGCGGCTCCCCCAGCGTGGGTATGTTATGATGGAGGGGAAAATAAACTATATGAAAAAAAACTTGTTGTTGTTGTTGTTCCCTCATGTGTCATCCTTGCTGTTGTTGTTTTCTCTCTCTCTCCGGTCTATATCATGGCGTCAAAACGTCTAGCAGGACCCATACAAGGACCAGTTTTCGACACTAGGTGACCACATCCCGACGGAATGGCCAGTTTTTGACACCGGATGTGCCGCCATCTTGAACATACGTGCCGCCATCTTGGATATGGCCCATAATGCACCGGGTCAAAATACTCGCTTCTGATTGGTTGAGAGCTCTGTGACGGATTTGAAATACTCGCTTCTGATTGGACGAGAGCTCCGCATTGCGTCTGCGCATGCGCAGAATGATATTCCTACCGCACCATCTCGACCCCAAATACCTTCATGTACTGCCCGAAAATGGCCACTTTCGTTACTACTCGTACCGATGACGTCACCGATGACGTCACAGATGACGCGAACATCCCTCAAATCGGAATGTACACCCCGAGAACTACAAGATGACACCTTCGAGGACGCATTCGAACCGTGAATAGCCTATCTCGATCCCAAATACCTTCATGTACTGCCCGAAAATGTCCACTTTCGCTACTACTCGTACCGATGACGTCACCGATGACGTCATTGAGATCACGCGAACATCCCTCAAATCGGATTGTACACCCCGAGAACTACAAGATGACACCTTCCAGGACGCATTCGAACCGTGAATAGCCCATCTCGATCCCAAATACCTTCATGTACTGCCCGAAAATGTCCACTTTCGCTACTACTCGTACCGATGACGTCACCGATGACGTCACAGATGACGCGAACACCCCTCAAATCGGAATGTACACCCCGAGAACTACAAGATGACACCTTCCAGGACGCATTCGAACCGTGAATAGCACATCTCGATCCCAAATACCTTCATGTACTGCCCGAAAATGTCCACTTTGTTCTAAATGACGAGACGAGTAAAACGAGACCCCACAACCCTACCGCAAATGTATAGAAGTACGTTTCCCAGGATGGTCCTATACCTCCCATACCCCATATAGGCATTTTCCCGTAATTTAGGATAAAGTCCGTATTCCGTATTTTTTCAGGAAAATTTTTACATACACCCACCCTGGAACTAGGGGGAGATAACTCTATTGATAGACAAGCCCCGTTAAGCCCGTCGACCTATATACCCTCATACCCCATATAGGCATTTTCCCAGGTTTTTCGATAAAGTCCGTTTTCCGTTTTTTTTTTTTTTCAGGAAAAACTTTACATGCACCCACCCCATTGCCTGAATGCCTCTTCACCTAGGCTTCACTTTGATACCTCACTCGACCCCATTGGACCATTAGTAGCTCCCCTAGCTCCAACACGGCTATTTGCATACCCTTGGGCCACCGCGCATGCGCAGAATGCCGCTATTTCAACCCACACCCAGTCCATTAGATGCCCCTTCATGAATGCTTCACATTGTTACCTCACTCGACCCCATCGGTCCACTAGGGGCTCCCCTAGCTCCAAAAGGCTATTTCATACCCTTCGGCCACCGCGCATGCGCAGAAGGCCGATAGTTCAACCCCACACCCAACCCATTAGATGCCCCTTCATGAATGCTTCACTTTGATACCTCACTCGACCCATCGATCCACTAGGGGCTCCCCTAGCTCCAAAAAGCTATTTTCATACCCTTCGGCCGCCGCGCATGCGCAGAAGGCCGATATGTCAACCCCACACCCAGCCCATTAGATGCCCCTTCATGAATGCTTCACTTTGATACCTCACTCGACCCCATCGGTCCACTAGGGGCTCCCCTAGCTCCAAAAAGGCTATTTTCATACCCTTCGGCCGCCGCGCATGCGCAGAAGGCCGATAGTTCAACCCCACACCCAGCCCATCAGATGCCCCTTCACGAATGCTTCACATCGATACCTCACTCGACCCCATTGGTCCATTAGGGGCTCCCTAGCTCCAAAACGTCTATTTTCATACCCTTCGGCCACCGCGCATGCGCAGAATGCCGATAGTTCAACCCCACACCCAGCCCATTAGATGCCCCTTCACATAAGCTTCACTTTGATACCTCACTCGACCCCATCGGACCCTTAGGGGCTTCCCTAGCTCCAACACGGCTATTTTCATACCCTTCGGCCACCGCGCATGCGCAGAAGGCCGATAGTTCAACCCACACCCAGCCCATTAGATGCCCCTTCACATAAGCTTCACTTTGATACCTCACTCGACCCAATCGGACCATTTTATCTAGGGACTACTTTTTCTCCGCGGAAGCTTTTTCCGAGACCGAATCACCGCCAAAACCACGGCCAAACCGCATCACCGCGCATGAATACATTTTTTTTTTTTTTTTTTGCCGGAACTTTTTTTTTTTTCTGCCGGAACTATGCACTCATTGACCTTTGGTGAGAGAGAGAGAGAGAATTATTAGGTTTAGCGTCACAGCCGCCATCTTGTCCCACCTCCCACACGACACACAAACAGGCCGCCATCTTGTCCCACCTCCCACACGACACACAAACAGGCCGCCATCTTGTCCCACCTCCCACACGACACACAAACAGGCCGCCATCTTGTCCCACCTCCCACACAACACAAAAACAGACCGCCATCTTGTCCCACCTCCCACCACACAGGCCACGCCCCCTCATCACGCATGCGCACCCCCTCAATTGTGACGTCAAAACACACAAATTGACCTCTATGACCTCTACATCCGGGTTTAATACGCGTTTAGATGCATGCTGTATACTACTTTCCTGTTTATCTAATCTGATTCCTGCAAGCAGGATTCAGTGCTACTCCTGAGTAGATTTTATTTACAGCCGAGCTCGCTGGAGTCTATTGCGCTTATTTTATATTCAAAAGACGCAAGTGGGCTCCTGGAGATAAGCAGGTCCTTATTGGAAAATCGCCTGTTATTAACTGTAGCATCTAACCATGTTTGGGTAATGTTAAGTTAGTGAATTAAGTGTTTTGTTAAAGTGTTTTGTATACAACTTCGGATTAATATGAATATATCTGATATACAAGAAAGCATCTAAGATCAGAGCTTCAAGAACCAGTTAACATCTGGCGTCTGGGAACTGCTGCGTTTGAACTTGGACATTTTGCTGTATGTCGATGTCTATAAACGAATAAACTCTTTCGCGGATACCACATGGCCGCCATTTTGAATTTACCCATGATCCTCTGCCCGGGGGTATATGAAAATAGGCTCAAAATGACCCCAATAAGATAAGCTTAAAAGTCACCAAGTTTCAGCCTCCTCGGGTTTGTCGTTTCGGAGCAGCAGACAAAAGTTCAGTCGGGGGGTGCACTTTCCGCCCCCCAGGCCAGGTAGGGTTAATGGGCATCAGTTTTCTTGTAAATTTTATGTCCATGATCTTCACCATCCCAATACCAAATAACAGCGAGAACATTCTCATTAATCAAAAACGAGAAATTAGGGGCAGGGTAGTATTTCTACAAACATACGTACTACCTAATCGAAAGGAGAGAGTAGTGTGAGATATTTTCAGACATGTTGGTTGAATCAAGTGATTCAACCCACATTTTCATCTGACGACTATACAGCTCACCAATCCCCAGTGTGCGAGTTGTCACGGCGTCACAGCTCGCCAGTTGCCAATATACGAGTTGTCAGAGCATTTTCATCATGGCTCGGTAGATTTGTATCTGATGCCGCTTATGCCGGTGCTAGGAGCCGTGTGGTCATATCATCCAAGTTGCCACATGAACAGGTACAATAAAAGCGTACCTGAGATACAACACATATCACGAATCGTTAGATTCTTGGTATGTGCTTTAGAATAGGTTAACCAGAGGACTATACTGTGAAGTCATGTGGCTCTGTCAGTATGTCGGTACCTCTTCCCACTTCCCTTATATGCGTTGTAATTAGAATATGTTCGAAGACGAAACTTCTTGACCTGTTGTTTACATGCATTTCGGCAACGTTCACAAGACCGTAACTCTGAAAAAACTCTGAAAACTCCCCTCAAAATATGAGAAGAGCCGCGAGCTTGCATATCTCCCGTTGGATTTCTTAGGATGTCAGTTGAGACAAAATAAGAAAATATTTTTCTGAAATACAATAATTTCTTAATTATTCACAATATCGGTTCTATAGATGTTCAATTATTCACAATACCGGTACTATAGATGTTCAATTATTCACAATACCGGTTATATACATGTCCGATTAATCACAATACCGTTACTATAGATGTTCAATTATTCACGATAGTGATACTATAGCTGTTCAATTTGCCACAATAGCGATACTATAGATGTTCAATTATTCACAATAGCAATACTACGGATGTGTAAGTATTCACAATATCGATACTATAGATGTTGAATTATTCACAATACCGATACTATAGATGTCCAGTTATTCACAATACCGATACTATATATGTTCAATTATTCACAATACCGATATTATAGATGTTCAATTTCTCACAATACCGATACTATAGATGTTCAATTTTTCACAATAGCGATACTATAGATGTTCGATTATTCATAATATCATATAGGTGTCCAGTTATTCACAGTACCGGTACTATAGATGTTCAATTATTCACAATACCGGTATTATAGATGTTCAATTATTCACAATACCGGTATTATAGATGTGCAACTAGTCACAATACCTGTTTCATAGATGTTCAATTATTCACAATACCGATACTATAGATGTTCATTTTTTTACAACAGCGATAGTAGATGTTCAATTATTCACAATACCGGTACTATGAATGTCCAGTTATTCACAATACCGATACTATATATGTTCACAATACCGATACTATAGATGTCAAGTTATTCACAATACCGGTACTATAGATGTTCAATTATTCACAATACCGATACTACAGATGTCCAGTTACTCACAATACCTGTTCTATAGATATTCAATTATTCACAATACCGATACTATAGATGTTCAATTATTTACAATACCGATACTATAGACGTTCAATTATTCACAATAGTGGTACTATAGATGTCCAGTTATTCACAATATACCGGTACTATAGATGTTCAATTATTCACAATTCCTGTTCTATAGATGTTCAATTATTCCCAATACCGATACAATAGATGTTCAATTATTCACAATACCGAAACTATAGATGTTCCATCATTCACAATACCGGTACTACATATGTTCTATTATTCACAATACCGGTTCTATAGATGTCCAGTTATTCACATTACCGATACTATAGATGTTCATTTTTTGACAATACCGGTACTATAGATGTTCAATTATTCAAAATACCGATACTACAGATGTCAAGTTATTCACAATACCGCAATACCGGTACTATAGATGTCAAATTTTCACAATAGCGATACTATAGATGCACAATACCGGTACTATTGAAGTTCAATTATTCACAATACCGATACTATAGACGTTCAATTATTCACAATAGTGGTATTATAGATGTCCAGTTATTCACAATACCGGTACTAAAGACGTTCAATTTTTCACAATAGCGATACTATAAATGCACAATGCCTATACTATAGATGTTCATTTTTTGACAATACCGGTACTATCGATGTTCAATTATTCAAAATACCGATACTACAGATGTCAAGTTATTCGCAATGCCGCAATACCGGTCGTATAGATGTTCAATTATTCACAATACCGATACTATAGATATTCAATAATTCACAATACCGGTTCTATAGATGGACAGTTATTCACAATATCGATACTATACATGTCCAGTTATTCACAATATCTGTGCTTTAGATGTCAAATTATTTACACAATACCGGTACTATAGATGTTCAATTATTTGTGACCGTAATCCTTGTTCTTCTATTTCGAATAACGAATAATATATTCATTAACATTCCCGGCAGGCCGGCCCGGTGACCTGCACATGTGACCAGTATATGCTACCCGTATCTGTCACCAATTTTCATGTATGCGACCAGAGCCTGTGGCCGGTACATGGTTAAGCCCGATATTGTCCGGCCTGCATATTCTCTTCAAAAGATGCAACCGAACGTAAGCGGGGCGAGATTAACTTGATTCAATACAATGGCTTAACAATTACAGTGCGCATGTGCGCATCTTCAATAAGTCTTGGAATATTGCAAGCATGCATCCGGCCCTTGACTGGGAGCTCAGAGAGGCTGGTAGCCACTTTGACTGTGGCTGGACTGACCGTATAGCCGTCTGTTCGCAAACGAAATGAGTGAAGCTTTTACCGGCTTGCGATATAACAATGGGGGTGTGAAGATGGCTGTGTCATTAGGAAGAGCTCGTGTTATTTGGTCTCCTAGATGGGTAATTGACCAGTCTGTTGTATTAACTGTAGCCTGTCGGCTGTAAAACGTGAGAGGAGTTCGGATGAATTTCGGAGTTGTTACCGTGGAAGAATATAGTTCCAGACTGCTTCTACGATTATTGCTTCAGCTATTCTCCAGTGAAAAGCCTCAGCGTATTTGCTTGTCATGCTAGTTCTACAGTATTGATTTTATCAGATAGGAAGGAGAGAGTTAAACCGTTCATGTATAGAACAGCGAGAATAGTCCGCCCGCCATTTCATCGGAGAACTCGGACACCGGTCCGGCATTTGGCTTCTGTCAGCTAGCTTATACAGCTAGATTGTCTTCCATCATTGGTGCTGGCCGATTTCACATGTCATTGATCAAGATTATGGTTCAACCGAATGGAGAAATTACACATAACTAGGTGCTTTCTTGTGACTTCCTTTGAATCCAGCATAGGTCTTTCTTAAACAACAGTTGTGCTGGACCAGTCCATTCCATTCCTGTCTTCTGTCAGCTTTGTCTGGATATCTGTGGATGGCATCACGGGGCCGGAATTTCGTACTTCCTGGAAGCTGGCTACACTGAACGGGTGTATGTAAGAATCTTCCGTGTGTTTTACGATTGTCCAATCCATTTCTCGAACGTGCATATGGGGCAAGGGGCCTTGTTGTTCCATTGCCCAAGGGTAGGCCCATGTGCTCGCTGTTGTCCTATTGTTTGAGGGTAGTCTTCCCATGTGCGCGCTGTCCTGCTGTGTACGAGTAGGCCTATGTCGTTGGTAAGGTATGTACAATGGACTGTTGTGGGAAGAAGCGGATTCTCATGGTCCTGACCAGTGCCTGCTCCTGTGCCGCCTTTGGCCTTCTCTGTATCGCCGTGGCTACCGACTACTGGCTGTACACAAAAGAGAAAGTAGCCGATCGTAGTTCTAATAAATCAGCCGAATATAGGAGAATATATTCAGGACTGTGGAGGACGTGCCAAATCACTGGTGAGTATTTTTTTTTTCACGTATACATCAATTTAGATGACGAGCTAGTCGCCTATATCGATATCTGTGACGTTATACACACCCCACCCCTGGGGGTATTACTGATATGGTTCAACATAATCACATTCACCCATTACTGACTACCCTTTCAATGAAAACCACTTTAAGATCGATATAAATATAGTACTTAAGATACTGAAGATACTGAGTTACAAATAGAGGAGTCAACTTTAAGGAGGTGTTTCACTCAATAATTCGCACTGTACGTGACGTACAGCTGTGTTCGCCACGCAGGAAATACTACTACTGAATAATAGTGTCTTGCAACCACATAGTATATAATATCCTAGTATATAACAACCCTAATATATAACAGCCGTAGTAAAAAGCTAGTAGGCTCTATGAGATCTCCAGTTTATTATAACCCAATGGTATATCACAACCGTAGTTTCTCGTATTATATAACATTAACAGCCCTTGTAGCTTATATCACGGCCCTGTCATATAGTACCGTAATAAACCACCCCCAGTTTATTAACCAATTATAGCCTATTACAGCCTCATAAATAATCGCCGCTCTAGTAGATAGCATCCCTATACTATACATCCTCGCGAGCCAGTGTATCGATCGATTTGTTAGGACTGGCTGGGTTAGTTACCCATACCAGTTCTAGATATAAACAGATCAAGGGGTTTCCTCTAAGTCAAACCAATTAGTGAACGCGCTAAGCTGACTGATTACGCCAATCCGCTGTGAGATATGAGATGTGACAGGTTTGAATTTCACCGCGGGCCAAACTGATTTGATGTCAGGCTGAAATCGACATCGGAAGTCAAAGCAAAACCGCTGGCTCGGGATACCGATATGCTAATTCAAAAACAAGCGCGGGGGATGAAATATTCGAGATTGTATAATAGAGGCATCGACTCATGAGCTCATTAGAATCAGCAAAAATGTCCAGGTACATGTAACCCTCTGCGAAGATTTAGGATTTACCTGGACTTGTGAAAATGTATATTAAATTGTTACCCTTAGTGAAAATCATTCCTTGTATATAACAGCCCCAGCATATCCCATTCCGAATATATAAACGCCATAATATATCACGAACCTAGAATATAACAGGCCTAGAATATAAGAGCCCTAGACATTACAAATCTACTTCCGGGTATGGATTACCTGGATTATGAAGACACACTCTTTGTCGCATCCTCTTCCGTGAAGTCGACGTTTGTTACTATTTTATGTACTCGCGTATTCCAAGCAATGTAATGCTCAAGCAGTTATATAAATATCCTGTTCAGCACGTAAGGTATTATGGGAGAACACTGGACACTAAATATTACAGCCCTAATATATTACAGTCCTGTACATGCCGTAGTCCATTCTGCATGCTCGTTATTGTATTGTATAGAACATTGCTTGGTTTTGACCAAGGTTTATTTGTCACTTTGATACAATGGAACTGCCAGATTAATAATCTAATTTTCTTTAGCGCCATGAGACATCCGATGCAGAGAAAGCTGTCTATTTACATCAGTCGTTTTTCGTAATGAGTCATCAGCCCTTTCCTTAACACTTTAGCCACTAGAATTAATAGGGTCTGGTATCCATGGTAACTCCCCTAATGTCCTCATTCTTATAGAAACTCTGCTATGATTTTATGGCTATTCTAGCCAGTTCGATATCAATGCCCACTTTGCCGTGTCAATGTACTATAGCCTTCATGTTACTCTACAATGGAGCTTAGCACGGAGCAAGCTTGCGGCAAGAATAGTAACATATATCTAGTCATTCAATTCATAATCAGGGAAGGTCGCAATCTTTATACAACCTATGATTGTTTATCAGGGTCTCGCTGAAGTACACATCTCAATCCTACATCCTTGTGTAAATTGATTATCCCGCGGCTGGATCACAGACGTGTAGGCTACATAGTGTACAATTGACTTCGGGGATACATATAACAGCAGGGATAGGAGGTATATATCCTAACATGCAATGAGCATGATGAGGTACTTCTTGAGATATTGAGTTAGAAATGGGGGAGCTAACTTACTCAGTACAAAGTACCGCGTACAATTATGCACACGCGCGCACATTAAATCATACACGGTATGTGAATCACTGGTACAATTTACACGGTATGTGAATCACTGGTACCGTACATAATTTTATGTGGATGTGCATTTTTACCAAAGTACTGGGTATCGCTGATCAATGTTTTCAGAGAGTAAACTAGGTGCTCAACAGAGTTGACATTACGTACAGTTGTGTTCGCGTCGTAGTATATAACAACCTAGTATATAATAACCTAACAGTATATTATATTACAACCCTATTATAAAAAAAACAGAGTATAACAGCCCTAGTAAGTTACAATCCTAGTATAACACAAGGTTATTCTATGGATAACAACTTCTTTATTGCTGTGGACATGGTGGAGCTGACATTTCGTTGGACATACTTCCAACTTTTTCAAAGCTAGTCCTTAGCGTTGAAAAAGTTGGAAGTATCTCCAACGAAACGTCAGTTCCACAGCAACAAAGAAGTTGTTATCCATAGATTAGCCTTGTGTTATATACGCCGA
Source organism: Hanleya hanleyi (assembly GCA_036873755.1). Lineage (NCBI taxonomy): Eukaryota > Metazoa > Mollusca > Polyplacophora > Lepidopleurida > Hanleyidae > Hanleya > Hanleya hanleyi. The sequence continues at coordinate 5,909 of JAVTVY010043026.1, read as the reverse complement.
CTTCCAAATTCCTATAAAAAAAATCCTAGTATATAAAACCCCAAGTATATTACAACCCTAGTATATAAAAATAGCCCAATGGGTTCCAATACCCCTCGGCTATCACTTATTGTCTACACTCAGCAGTCATACATTGTGTAAGATGCATTTTTAGAACTTTGAAAACTAGGTTAACAAAAATGTGATATAGTATGGTTGACTGTAGTTCTCTCATATAAGAAATACAAAGGAAGTTGGACAGGTCACCTTTTGCCACTGTCTCAATGGATGGGAAATTTTGCGCTGCCATTCTGGTAGAGCATGACCAAATTCTTGGCTCTAAATATACTCTTCTATATAGCTTATAATCAAATCTAGTAATTTGATCTTCGAAATGTAGATCAAGGTCAGTCATCTTCAATAGTTTTCTGGTCTATTCAAACTTAATTGCATATAGAACATGAATTCAGAGATCTTAGACTTTGACCTTTAGAAAATAGGCCAATAGACTTCAGATCCAGCCATAAGTGGTATAAACTTGGACAATGTAGATATAATCTTTCGTGAAATACTTTACTAAATAGAATCTGACCTGGATAAAATAAGTTAATGTCAACAATCATTGCTGGACCTCTGGACCATTGCCAGATGTATACATAGCATTAAATTGGAAAGCCTAGCTATATTTCTTCATGTTAAATCATAATGAACAGCATATGACCTTGAAAACATAGTTCAAGTTCAGTAAACTGGGATAGGCTTCTAGTCAATCACCAGTTGCAAATCTAATATGAATTTGGAGACCCTAGCTTTAATCCTTCAAAACATATAGCAAATACTAGAATTTGACCTTTTAACATTTTCAATAGGCGTCTGACCGTTCACCAGATGCATTTGTGGTATGAATTTACAATGCCTGGCTATAATCCTTCTTGAGATATCGTGTCCAAAAGAAAGATGGACAGACGGACAGACAGACAGACAGACGACGACAATATACACTTCGGGCAAAATTTGCCAGAGGGGTAAAAACCAAAGTATAATCGCCCTAGTATAATACAACCCTAGCTAGTATTCACCACCAGAGTAAAAAAAAACCATATCATATAATGATCCTGGAATCTGTGCATTACAATTAATCGACTACTTTGGGGTCCTCTTTTTAAGAACTTGTTTATTTTCTCCATATAATATTCCATGATACCTGTACCGAACCTCAATTTCATAATAGCCATTCACACAATATCGATTCACATGCCTTGGATAATATAAAGACTAACACGTCATATTCTCCAGCAGGCACTCTAGGTAATTCTGCCCCCCTCCCCCCCGCCCCCCCTAATCAAAATGTTAGTTATCCACCTTCATTCATTACAACAATTGTCTTATCACAAAACTATGTTTTATTTCCGATAGCAAATATATTCTCTCGAATTGTACCACTTTGTCATTTGATATGCCATTGATTGTCTTGGTAATTCATGCTGTCTATATATAATACGAGTATAGTGTTAACTTCATTCGCCCAGCTTTTTAGTTAAAAACAGTTTTCACGCGTCTTAAAATGAAACAACTTTACCTCTCCTATCCTCCTTATAAGTGTATGTATTGTAAATACTGCGGACGTGCCGCACCCATGAAATATTGTTAGTATATCTTTGGACACGCAATCCGTAGAATGGATCGGTCTCAATTTACAAAACACTTTCTGTATTATAGATGAGGAAGCTTTTCATTGTGCATACTGAAGGATAAAAAAGGTCTGACTTAATTCTCTTACTTCCTAAGTAGGCCTAACTCTCTGATTCACGGTACATAAAACACAGGCAAATAGCAATTGTCGTGGAAATTATATGGCCGATGTCTCCGAATGCGATCATTATCACAGTTTAATGGCTTTTATCACATCTGGAAAAAATCCTGGATGAGAACACGATTATCTCGAGTTTACTGATCGCAGGGTTGCCGTCCTACTTCTCATGTAATATTTACTTACTTCAGGCTAGCCTAGCCTACGTCTCATTTAACATTTATTTACTACGGGTTTGCCCAGCCTAAAACTCTTGTAATATTTACTGATCACAGGTTTGTCCTCCTACATCTCATGTAGTATTTACTTACGTCAGGCATGTCCATCCTACATCTCATGTAATATTTACTGATCACAGGTTCGCCCATCCTACATCTCATGTAGTATTTACTTACTTCAGGCTTGCCCATCCTACACCCCATGTAATATTTACTGATCACAGGTTTGCCACTCTATTGACCTAGTAGATCTTTCCCCGCTTCACTGTCTAGTCATCCTATACCTTACCCACTGGACCCATTGGGTGAATTATCTACTGATTAGCTACCAACGAGTTACCAGTCAGTTACCAAGAAATTACCGCTATGTTACCCGTCCCAATTTTCCACACTTGGTAATGTATTGGTAACAATGCAGTAAAACAGTCAGTAAGTTGACTGGTTACGGCTAGGTTTCTCCACTGCAACCAGCCCATGACTGTTGGGAAAGGTCCCCTTGCGGTATTGTACCGTTATAAATTTTGGTCACCAATAAGCAATATTTACTGATCACAGGTTTGTACATCTTGTATCTTATTTGTCCTACTATTTACCATTCTCACATTGTCAGAGTTTGTATTCCCCTAAACTGTCGGTATATCTGACAGAATGGGGGTTCACAATCTGAAGCCATGAGAATAACTATTTATCAACCCCAGGTTTTTTTCCGATCCTATATCCCGTGTAATATGTTCGCACCACAGGTTTGCATATCCTCCTTCTTATGTGGTAAATTTACCGCATACTGTAATCGTATATTTAAAAAACCGTGCAAATATCGTTATCTTGTAAAAAGTTTATAACCGTATTTCGTTTATTTATCCAATGACTCATCGAATTGCCTTTGATCGTCTCCTTTTAATATATCCACTACACAACTCATCCGTGATGTATTTCTAATACCGCACATGGTGTATTTGAAATACACCACGGCTGACCTCTATTTCTCAGATTAGGTCGAAAGTGGCGGAGCTCCACACTCAAGCTCGGGTGATCATTGGATGCAATAGTTACACGAGACAATGTATGCCAAATATGTAATAGTTACATGATGACACGAGACAATGTTTGCCAAATATGTAATAGTTACATGATGACACGAGACAATGTTTGCCAAATATGTAATAGTTACATGATAACACGAGACACTGTTTGCCAAATATTGGAAAGATGTTACGCTCGAGGTGGTTATCCTGCCAATATTTGGCACACATTGATTGTGTCGTGTCATCGTGTAACTATTACATATGATATACCGGCACTGCAGAATGGACGGATGGGTAAAGGCGTAAAGAATGTGGATGATATTGGTATAGTGCTAGAGATAAGGACAATCTATTATCGTTAGCTTGCTTTCCGAGGCGCACACTGTCAGACCGATCAAGCCAGATCCGAGTGTCGTCGTAAATGTATAATTGAATTGTTGCGTTAAGGTTATGAACTTGTACTGCCGTGGCCTGTAGTTTATTTGGTTTTAAAGCCATCTGCGCCCAACACCGGATATTATTTTTCTTCATTCACTCCACATTAAAGCGTTGGAAAATTGAATCAAGCAAATATCCTGATGAAATGTTGTTTGCTATTGATCATAGCCTGACTGTATATGAACTAATAAGATCGCCAAGTGTATCCCGTACGCCTTCCATTGACCCGGTACAGGCCTTATACGTATAACACACGTTCACTGGGTGCATATTATTCAACGAGAGTGACGCTAACCATATATATTATTATTGCTTTACCAGGCACTTCAGTTTTGTGTATACATGGGAGTACTATAAGGAGAGCTGATAAATGAAGTGATGTGATATATGAAGTGGTGTGATATATGAAGTAATGTGATCTGAAGTTGTCAGATATATGAAGTGATCTGCGCATGCGTAGTGGCCCAAATACACGCAATATGGCGTCTACGGTAATATAGGAAAGGTCAGGGTCGATCTGAAAACGGCTCGTGTACAGCTAATCGCCAGCGCCGGAAACTTTAATAAAGCGACAAGCGTGGAAAAGAAGGAATTAGCTTCCCGAAAATAACAGGTAAGGAGCATCAAACTGAACTTTTGTACGGTACGGGTTATAGATCCATACACGTCATTTGTGACTATCAACCGAAGGCATTATTGATAGGAACAGTTGCGGCTACGGTTTACTGAGGTGCATTTTAAGTCATTGTGGCGAAATAAGTATGATCTAAAACACTAGGCGCGATCCCCCATTGATCGATAAATCCACAGGCCTGTCCTTAAATCGGATTTTGGTCTCTTTCCTGGAGATTGGAATTTTACCTTTCATCAATTATCTCCTTTATCCAGACATCCTCGCTCCTCTGATTCTAACGCCTTTTCCATGTTGCTTTTTTCTACGTCTGCAGGAATGCAAGGTCCTAACCACCTGTCAGGGTAGAACTGGATAGTATTTATTGATATCAGGAAGTTCCTCCGTCTGGGAAAAGGCAAATGAATCATGAAATTTTTTCGGCTATCGGTAGATACTTTCCCGTTAGTTCAGTATTGATATGTATGGAGTCATATATATATCAAATCAGTCCTTGTCTCGTAATATACAATCTCATTAACGTAAACCGTTTGATGTATATCCTCTACCCGATCTTTGAGTTTTCCTCAAGAGTGTCCATCATTTGACCCTTCCCAGACATGGCCGATCATTTGACTCTTCTCTAACATGGTCGACCATTTTATTCTTCCCTAACATGGCCGATCATTTTGTCTTTCCATAAACTGCCGATCATTTTACACTTGTCTAATATGGCCGACCTTTCGACCCTTCGTTCCCTAACACCTCCGGCCATTAGACCCTTCGTTCCCTAATATGATTGACAATTTGACCTTTCCTTATCATGGCCACAAAGTGATCCTTTCCTAACATGGCCGACCATTTTATCCTTCCTTGACATGGTCGACCATTTGATCCTTCCCTAAACCGTCTACTATTCGACCCTTATATAGCTGACCATTCGACCCTTCGTTCCCTAACGTGGCCGGCCATTCGACCCTCAGTTCCCTAACATGGAAGACCATTTGATTCTTCCCTGAACTGCCGAGCATTTGACCCTTCCTTAACATTGCCTACCATTTGACCCTTCCTAACATGGCCGATCAGTTGACCCTTCCCTAACATGGCCGACCATTTTACCCTTCACTAACAATGCCGACCATTTGACCCTTCCCTAATATGGCAGACCATTTGACCCTTCCCTAATATGGCCGACCATTTGATCCTTCCCGGACATGGTCAGTAGTAGGGTCTACTGATTTCGACTCTTATTTTGCTGGGGGAGATAACTCTTGGGGAGATGACGGGGAGTTCCGCCAGGGGGCGCCACCAGCTCAAGAGACCAAAAACTACCTCCAGCACAGAAGAGTTCCAATCTAGGGGGAGGTAACTCCGGGTCACTATAGTTCCGGCAAAGGGCCCCTGGGCATGTATTCTTCCGCGGTGATGCGGTCTGGTGGTGATGCGGTCGCGGGGAAAAAGCTTCCGCGGAGAAAAAGTAGTCCCCAGACTTCAAATACGCTGCATGGTCGGATTGGGTCGAGTGAGGTATCAAAGTGAAGCATTCGTGAATGGGCATCCAGTCATGGGTGGGTGCATGTAAAATTAGGATTTTTTCCCGAAACTATAAAAAGCGGAACACGGACTTTACCCCTAAAATAGGGGAAAACACTTATCAACCCTAGTCAAAAGGGCTAATATCGATCTCCGGGCTTATCGGGGCCTGCCTATCAAGTCAATGGGGTGGGTGCGTGTAAAATTAGGATTTTTTCCCGAAAATATAAAAAGCGGAATACGGACTTTACCCCTAAAATAGGGGAAAACATCTATCAACCCTAGCCAATAGGGCT
>JAVTVY010043025.1:0-19080 GCA_036873755.1 Hanleya hanleyi | reverse complement strand
ATGCGCGGGGAGGGAATTGTGGGAAAAGGGCACTTGGGTGAGCGTTTTGGAGTCGAGGTTGGCCAATATTGGGCCTACGGGGCTGGAGTGGGTATCCTCGTGAAGCGCTCGTCAAGGCCGATCAAGTAATGGGTGGGTGGGTGCATGTAAAACTAGGATTCGGTTTGAAAATTTTAACTCTGGAAAAACGGACTTTATAAAAGCGCGGCCGAGATACTATGGCTACGTCCGAGAATCCACCGTATTCTCGGGTCTGAATGTTTGGTTCCGAGGGACGCTTGCCTGTGGAGTCATATGGTTGCATTATGTGAGGGGGCATCTGATGGGGTGGGTGTGGGATTGAAATATCGGCATTGTGCGCATGCGCGGTGGCCCAAGGGTATGGAAATAGCCGTTTTGGAGCTAGGGGAGCCCCTAATGGTCGAATGGGGTCGAGTGAGGTATCAAAGTGAAGCCTAGGTGAAGAGGTATTTGATGGCTGGGTGGGTGCATGTAAAATTTTTCCTGAAAAAAAAAAAAAAAAAATACGGAACACGGACTTTATCGAAAAACCTAGGAAAATGCCTATATGGGGTATGAGGGGTATATAGGTCGCCGGGCTTAACGGGGCTTGTCTATCAATAGAGTTATCTCCCCCTAGTTCCAGGGTGGGTGTATGTAAAAATTTTCCTGAAAAAATACGGAATACGGACTTTATCCTAAATTACGGGAAAATGCCTATATGGGGTATGGGGGTATAGGACCATCCTGGGAAACCTACTTCTATACATTTGCGGTAGGGTTGTGGGGTCTCGTTTTACTCGTCTCGTCATTTAGAACATGATAAGAAGTGTCCCCGCGCGAATCGGTGAAATTTTTGAAAAAAGTCACCGAACCCCATATAGTCCCATACTGGGGTATAGGATCAATGTTTGTCCCCCTGGGAAACGTACTTCTATACATTTGCGGTAGGGTTGTGGGGTCTCGTTTTACTCGTCTCGTCATTTAGAACGTGATAGGAAGTGTCCCCGTGCGAATCGGTGAAATTTTTGAAAAAAGTCACCGAGCCCCATATAGTCCCATACTGGGGTATAGGTTCAATGTTTATCCCCCTGGGAAACGTACTTCTATACATTTGCGGTAGGGTTGTGGGGTCTCGTTTTACTCGTCTCGTCATTTAGAACACGATAGGAAGTGTTGCGGAGCGAATCGGTGAAATTTTTGAAAAAAAGTCACCGAGGCCTGGGTAGGCCCATAGGCCTATACTGCATGGCTATGGGTGTATAGGGCCATACGGGGTGGGCATGTTGGAGTCTAGGTGAGTCCCTAATGGTCCAATGGGGTCGAGTGAGGTCTTATTTTGAAGCTCTCGTGGAGGAGCGCTTGACTACACTAATGGTTCGTCCGTGTTCAATAGTCTGCGCATGCGCAGTCTGGCCGTAGTATAGAAAACAGGCATTTGGGTGCTATGTAGGGGTGTGTTTGGGTTAGAGATGAGCTAATCACGGTTCGAATGGGTCGTGTGAGGTGTCAAAGTGAAGCTTGTGGGGGGTAGAGTCAGAATGGTGTGTTTTTGAATGCAAGTCGCGTCAATCTGCGCATGCGCAGTTGGTTGTAGTAAGTAAAGTGGCCATTTTGGGGCAGTGAAGGAAGGTATTTGGGGTCGAGATGGGCTATTCACGGTTCGAGTGCGTCCTGGAAGGTGTCATCTTGTAGTTCTCGGGGTGTACATTCCGATTTGAGGGATGTTCGCGTCATCTGTGACGTCATCGGTGACGTCATCGGTACGAGTAGTAGCGAAAGTGGCCATTTTCGGGCAGTACATGAAGGTATTTGGGGTCGAGATGGGCTATTCACGGTTCGAATGCGTCCAGGAAGGTGTCATCTTGTAGTTCTCGGGGTGTACATTCCGATTTAAGGGATGTCCGCGTCATCTGTGACATCATCAGTGACGTCATCAGTACGAGTAGTAGCGGAAGGGGGTATTTTGGGTGCTATGTAGGGGTGTGTTTGGGGTAGAGAGGCACCATCCTTGATTCGAATGGGTCGTGGAGGGTGTCAAAGTGAAGCTTGTGTGGGGTAGAGTCAGAATGGCGTGTTTTTGAATACAAGTCGGGTCAATCTGCGCATGCGCAGTTGGTTGTAGTAAGTAAAGTGGCCATTTTGGGGCAGTACATGAAGGTGTTGGGGTAGAGAGGGACCATCCTTGGTCCGAATGCATCGTGTGAGGTGTCATTTTGTTGCTCTCGGGGTGTTCATTCCGATTTGAGGGATGTCCGCGTCAGCTGTGACGTCATCTGTGACGTCATCGGTACCAGTAGTAGCGAAAGTGGACATTTTCGGGCAGTACATGAAGGTATTTGGGGTCGAGATGGGCTATTCACGGTTCGAATGCGTCCTGGAAGGTGTCATCTTGTAGTTCTCGGGGTGTACATTCCGATTTGAGGATGTCCGCGTCATCTGTGACGTCATTGATGACGTCATCGGTACGAGTAGTAGCGAAAGTGGACATTTTGTGGGTGCGTGGGGGTGAGTTTGGTGTAGAGGGACTATCCTTAGTCCGAATGCGTCGTGTGAGGTGTCATTTTGTAGCTCTCGAGGTGTACATTCCGAGTTGAGGCATGTCCGAAGCATCTGTGACGTCATTGTTGACGTCATCAGTAGGAGTAGTAGCGAAAGTGGACATTTTGGGGCAGTGAAGGAAGGTATTCGAAGTAGAGAGGAACCATCCTTGGTCCGAATGCGTCCTGAGAGGTGTCATGTTGTAGCTCTCGGGGTGTACATTCCGAGTTGAGGGATATCCACAGCATCTGTGACGTCATTGGTGGCGTCATCAGTACGAGTAGTAGCGAAAGTGAGCATTTTGGGGCAGTGAAGGATGGTATTTGGTGTAGAGATGGACCATCCGCGGTGCGAATGCGTCGTGTGAGGTGTCATCTTGTAGCAACGCCCACCAACGCCATTCTTAATGCTTCAACGCCCAGGTGAAATAGCTCAGAAGCTCTGATATTCCATGGAATTCTTCGAAATGCAGTGACGCCAGTCGACGCCCGTCGTTACACCTTAACACTCTAACATAACACCATGATATAGACCGGACAGAGAACAACAACAGCAACAACAACAATGATCACACATAAGAGAACAACAACAACAAGAAGTTTTTTTTCATATAGTTTATTCTCCCCAGTGTTACATCATACCCACGTTGGGGGAGCCGCGTTGGGTATATTTACAATTCAAGAATATTCTTGTCCAATCAGAGGCCACCATTTGCATCTGTCATATTCGTTCCTGTCCGTTAGATATATTCTCGGCTACTCTTGTCCAATCAGAAGTCGCCATTTCAGAAAGTTCCATCTTCGGCCATGTTCGCTCTGAACCGTTTGTTCTAATCGTCATCGGACAGGGCAGGATACCGTTGAGGAAACATATCCTCAGATAGTTGTTTGCGCATTCTGAGTATCTATCAGTGCATGGGTGAATACTTTCACCCGATGGGGGTGGTGGGTCAGTTTAACCACGAAGAACGTAACATTGGTGACCCTCTCCACTATCCACTTGGTGTTGGGACGCTGTTCATAGGCCCATTCTAAGGGATCCACAGTGTCCAGTTGGGTCCGCATCGTCTCTAGCGACGCCCGATTGGTGATTGTGAAAGGATGGTCGTACACTGGGTTGATGGCACTGGAATAGAAATAGCACAATTCACGCGTCATCTTATGGCATAAGATGTATCCAAATGCTACATTTAATGTGAAGGACGTAGGTTGGTCATTGAAGATGGCTTCCACGTAGCTGCGTTGACGGGTGAGGTCGGTCAGTCGGAAATTGTACAAGTTCAATATAGGGCGATGACGGTGGAAGCAGTGTCGGATCATGGACCAATGGCGTCGATACATCTCACTCACTGGATGATCTTCGGGAAAGAGATCGTTGGGAACATCCACCACATCTTCCAGAAAATGTTCGTTGTTGTCAGGCGTATGACTGGAAACAGTGATGCTAGGGACCGGCTGATATCTAGGCTCTTCTGAGCTGTGGGTATAGGCGGGTTCTCCGTGATCGCATCACCAGTGGCATTCTCCTCCCCGGGTTCATCTTCAGTGGATCTGTCCCTCCTGGGTACCTCTTTAGTGGAAAGTTGTCCCTCATGCCGTGGTGATGCACCATGAATCAAACGCTCATGCCGTTTTAACTGACTGGGGCGTTTGAAGAGTTGACCACATTCTTCGCATGGACGCTTGGATGGCCCATGAATTGAACGTTCATGGCGCTGTAAATGATCTGGGCGCTGAAACGACAGTGTAGGCCTACATATCGTACAGCTATACCGGGCGGTTCCACCGTGCTTGGTAGCCTCATGGCGGCGCAAGTCGTGCCGGCGAGTGAACGATTTCGAGCACGTAGTACAAGTGAACATCTTGGTGGTTGACAGAGTGTCTGATGAAACGGCCAGGCCGTTTCCTTTTTATAGCAAGCTAGCTGTTGATCTACTTTTAGCACAGTCAGTTCTAACCTAGGGGAAATCTCCTATCATCTCTAGCCAAAAGGGCTAATATCGATCCTCGGGCTTATTGGGGTCTGCCTATCAAGTCAATGGTGTGATGTGAATAACAACAAGTTCAGCAATGTTCATACAGTTTATTATCCCCAATGTTACATCATACCCAGGCTGGGGGAGCCGCCCTGGGTATGTTTAGTATGTTCGCATTCGAAATATCAGACACCGTGTTTTATTATTCAACGCATCGTCACATCAGGCACAAGTGTTTAACGAGCTCAAGTCAACGATCAGCATGTAGACATAGAGAGTATGTACGGCATGTTGTGGTATTCATCAGTGCATGGGTGACGCATTCACCCGATGGGTTGATTGGTCGTCTTGGCCACGAAAAACGTAACATTGGTTACCCTCTTTACCACCCATTGTGTGTTGGGGCGTTGACGATGTGCCCATCTCAAGGCATCCAATTTTTCCACTTGGGCCAGCATCATCTCTAGCGACGCCCGGTGAATGATGGTAAACGGCAGGTCAAACACAAGGTTGTCGGCACTGGGGTAACAATACCGTAACTGGTCCGTCCTTTTGTGACGTAAGATGTACCCGAAAGCGACATTCAATTTGAAGGCCATAGTTTGATCTTCGAAGATGGCTTCCACGTAGCTGCGTAGACGGGTGAGTTTGGTCAGTGGGAAATTGTAGATATCTTGAATAGGGCGATGACGGTGGAAACAGTGCCGTGTCATGGTCCAATGGCGCCGAGAGATGTCACTCTCTGGATCATATTCGGGTAAGAGATCGCTAGGAACATTTATGGGCTCGTCCAGAAAATGTTCGATGTATGACGTATGACTCGAAACCGTAACGGGGGGGTCCGGCCGGAAATCCAGGCTCTTCCCAACTGTAGGTATAGGCGGGCTCTCCGTCATCGCATCACCAGTGGCGTTCGTCTTCCCGGGCTTATCTTCAGTGGGTCTGACCTTCCGCGGCCCCTCTTCAGTAGGAAGACCATGGCTCAAACGCTGATGCCGTTTTAACTGACTGCGTCGTTTGAAGAGTTGACCACAATCCTTACATTGTTCCGTCGCGTCCTCGTGGAATGAACGTTCGTGGCGCAGTGAAGCATCTTCTCGATTAAATGACCGTGCGCAGGTTATACAAGTATACAGTCCATCGTTGTGGGTGGAGGTCTCGTGGCGTCGTAAATTATCTAGACGAGTAAACTTCTTCTGGCAAGTTGTGCAAGTGAACATCTTGGTGGCTGACAGAGTGTCTGATGAAACGGCCAGGCCGCTTCCCTTTTATAGCACGCTAGCTGGTGATCTATTTTTAGCACACTCAGTTCAGCTATCCCCAAGTCGAGGGCCGAGCCGTGACATCTTCGGTAACCTCCGTGTCACTTTGGGCACCTCAAAGCCTGTGGAGCTCAGAGCTCGGCAGTGACATTTGCATATGACCTCTGCGAGGTCACAGGGCAGTGAAGGATGGTATTTGGTGTAGAGATGGACCATCCTTGGTCCGAATGCGTCATGGGAGGTGTCATGTTGTAGCTCTCGGGGTGTAGACCCCAATTTTAGGGATAACCACAGCATCTGTGACGTCATTGGTGACGTCATCAGTACGAGTAGTAGCGAAAATGGGCATTTTTTAGCAGTGAAGGAGTATACACTATGTACAAATAGAATACAGGTGGTATGTACAAATAGAATAGTAGTGGCATGTATAAGGTACAAAAAAAAAAAAAAATTCTGTCAGGAGTAGGATTCGAACCTACGCCAGCCCTTCGCCGACCAGCACTTAATACCGGCGCCTTAGACCACTCGGCCATCCTGACTGTTTACAGTTTTTAACTCGTGTATCAATAGTTATATAGTGTGTTCGACATTTTTTCACAAGTCCAAGTAAGTAGTGCTCACACCATCGGCCAGGACTTTCCGTTTCGGGTAAAAGAAAGTAAAGGCGTCTCCTTGCTGGATGTACGTCCGCATTTCGGATGCTCTTGGAACTCGGCGCTTCGGAGCTCTTGGAGCTCCGGAGCTCATGGAGCTCCGGAGGTCACTTCCGCTTCCGTTCACATGACCGGAACTGACCTTTGACCCCGGCGCGCAAAGGTTTCCACCGCGGTGGAAACCTTTACACCGCGCGCGCGGGAAGATGCTTTACTGCGCCACGAACGTTCATTCCACGAGGACGCGACGGAACAATGTAAGGATTGTGGTCAACTCTTCAAACGACGCAGTCAGTTAAAACGGCATCAGCGTTTGATCCATGGTCTTCCTACTGAAGAGGAGCCGCGGAAGGTCAGACCCACTGAAGATAAGCCCGGTAAGACGAACGCCACTGGTGATGCGATGACGGAGAGCCCGCCTATACCTACAGTTGGGGAGAGCCTGGATTTCCGGCCGGACCCCACCGTTACGGTTTCGAGTCATACGTCATACATCGAACATTTTCTGGACGAGCCCATAAATGTTCCTAGCGATCTCTTACCCGAAGATCATCCAGAGAGTGACATCTCTCGGCGCCATTGGTCCATGACACGGCACTGTTTCCACCGTCATCGCCCTATTCAAGATATCTACAATTTCCCACTGACCAACCTCACCCGTCTACCCAGCTACGTGGAAACCATCTTCAATGACCAACCTACGGCCTTCACATTAAATGTAGCATTTGGGTACATCTTATGCCATAAGATGACGGGTGAATTGCGCTATTTCTATTTCAGTGCCTTCAACCCAGTGTACGACCAACCGTTTACCATCATTAACCGGAGGTCACTAGAGATGATGCTGGACCAAGTGGAACAATTGGATGCCTTGAGATGGGCCCAACAACAACGACCCAACACACAATGGGTAGTAAAGAGGGTGACCAATGTTACGTTTTTCGTGACCAAGACGACCAATCAACCCATCGGGTGAATGCGTCACCCATGCACTGATGAATACCACAACATGCCGTACATACTCTCTATGTCTACATGCTGATCGTTGACTTGAGCTCGTTAAACACTTGTGCCTGATGTGACGATGCGTTGAATAATAAAACACGGTGTTTGATATTTCGAATGCGAACATACTAAACATACCCAGGGCGGCTCCTCCAGCCTGGGTATGATGTAACATTGGGGATAATAAACTGTATGAACATTGCTGAACTTGTTGTTATTCACATCACCCCATTGACTTGATAGGCAGATCCCAATAAGCCCGGGGACCGATATTAGCCCTTTTGGCTAGAGGTGATAGGGGTTTTCCCTAGTTTAGAACTGATTGTGCTAAAAATAGATCAACAGCTAGCTTGCTATAAAAAGGAAACGGCATGGCCGTTTCATCAGACACTCTGTCAACCACCAAGATGTTCACTTGTACTGCGTGCTAGAAATCATTCACTCGCCGGCACGACTTGCGCCGCCATGAGGCTACCAAGCACGATGGAACCGCCCGGTATAGCTGTACGATATGTAGGCCTACACTGTCGTTTCAGCGCCCAGATCATTTACAGCGCCATGAACGTTTAATTCATGGGCCATCCAAGCGTCCATGCGAAGAATGTGGTCAACTCTTCAAACGACCCAGTCAGTTAAAACGGCATGAGCGTTTGATTCATGGTGCATCACCACGGCATGAGGGACAACTTTTCACTAAAGAGGTACCCAGGAGGGACAGATCCACTGAAGATGAACCCGGGGAGGAGAATGCCACTGGTGATGCGATCACGGAGAACCCGCCTATACCCACAGCTCAGAAGAGCCTAAATATCCAGCCGGTCCCTAGCATCACTGTTTCCAGTCATACGCCTAACAACAACGAACATTTTCTGGAAGATGCGGTGGATGTTCCCAGCGATCTCTTACCCGAAGATCATCCAGTGAGTGAGATGCATCGACGCCATTGGTCCATGATCCGACACTGTTTCCACCGTCATCGCCCTATATTGGACTTGTACAATTTCCGACTGACCGACCTCGCCCGTCTACGCAGCTACGTGGAAGCCATCTTCAATGACCAACCTACATCCTTCACATTAAATGTAGCATTTGGGTACATCTTATGCCATAAGATGACGTGTGAAATGTGCTATTTCTATTCCAGTGCCATCAACCCAGTGTACGACCATCCTTTCACAATCACCAATCGGGCGTCGCTAGAGACGATGCTGACCCAACTGGACACTGTGGATCCCTTAGAATGGGCCTATGAACAGCGTCCCAACACCAAGTGGATAGTGGAGAGGGTCACCAATGTTACGTTCTTCGTGGTTAAACTGACCCACCACCCCCATCGGATGAAAGTATTCACCCATGCACTGATAGATACTCAGAATGCGCAAACAACTATCTGAGGATATGTTTCCTCAGCGGTATCCTGGCCTGTCCGATGACGATTAGAACAAACGGTTCAGAGCGAACATGGCCGAAGATGGAACTTTCTGAAATGGCGACTTCTGATTGGACAAGAGTAGCCGAGAATACATCTAACGGCCAGGAACGAATATGACAGATGCAAATGGTGGCCTCTGATTGGACAAGAATATTCTTGAATTGTAAATATACCCAACGCGGCTCCCCCAACGTGGGTATGATGTAACATTGGGGAGAATAAACTATATGAAAAAAAACTTCTTGTTGTTGTTCTCTCATGTGTGATCCTTGTTGTTGTTGCTGTTGTTGTTCTCTGTCCGGTCTATATCATGATGTTATGTTAGAGTGTTAAGGTGTAACGACGGGCGTCGACGGGCGTCACTGCATTTCGAAGAATTAGTGACAATTCCATGGAATATCAGAGCTTCTGAGCTATTTCACCTGGGCGTTGAAGCATTGAGAATGGCGTTGGTGAGCGTTGCTACAAGATGACACCTCACACGACGCATTCGGACCAAGGATGGTCCATCTCTACACTAAATACCATCCTTCACTGCCCCAAAATGCCCACTTTCGCTACTACTCCTACTGATGACGTCACCAATGACGTCACAAATGCTGTGGACAGCCCTCAAATCGAGGTCTGTACGCCGAGAACTACAAGATGACACCCCACACGACGCATTCGGACTGAGGATGAAGCATCTCTACCCCAAATACCTTCCTTCACTGCCCCAAAATGCACACTTTCGCTACTACTTCTACTGATGACGTCACCAATGACGTCACAGATGCTGTGGACAGCCCTCAAATCGAGGTCTGCACGCCGAGAGCTACAAAATGAAACCCCACACGACGCATTCGGACCAAGGATGGTCCATCTCTACCCCAAATACCTTCCTTCACTGCCCCAAAATGCACACTTTCGCTACTGCTCGTAATGATGACGTCATTGATGACGTCACAGATGCTGTGAACAGCCCCCAAATCGGGGTCTACACCCCGAGAGCTACAAAATGACACCTCCCAGGACGCATTCGGACCAAGGATGGTCCATCTCTACACCAAATACCTTCCTTCCACTGCCCCAAAATACCCACTTTACTTACTACTCGTACTGATGACGTCACCGATGACGTCACAGGTGACGTGAACAGCCCTCAAATCGGGGTCTACACCCCAAGAGCTACAAGATGACACCTTCCAGGACGCATTCGAACCGTGAATAGCCCATCTCGACCCCAAATACCTTCATGTACTGCCCCAAAATGGCCACTTTACTTACTACAACCAACTGCGCATGCGCAGATTAACGCGGTTTGCACTTAAAAGCACATCATTCTGACTCTAACCCACACAAGCTTCACTTTGACACCTTCCACGACCCATTCGGACCTATAGGGGTCCATCTCTACCCCAAACACACACCCACATACCCCCCAAAATGCCTGATTTCTCTACTACGGCCAGACTGCGCATGCGCATATTGACGCGACATGCATTTAAAAACACGCCATTCTGACTCTACCCCACACAAGCTTCACATTGATACCTCACACGACCCATTCGAACCGTGAATAGACCATGTCTAACCCAAACACACACCCACATACCCCCCAAAATGCCTACTTACTATAATACGGGCCAGGCTGCGCATGCGCAGACTATTGAACACGGACGAACCATTAATGTAGTCAAGTGCTCCTCCACGAGAGCTTCAAAATAGGACCTCACTCGACCCCATTGGACCATTAGGGACTCACCTAGACTCCAACATGTCCACCCCGTATGGCCCTATACACCCATAGCCATGCAGTATAGGCCTATGGGCCTACCCAGGCCTTGGTGACTTTTTCAAAAATTTCACCGATTCGCTCCACAACACTTCCTATCGTGTTCTAAATGACGAGACGAGTAAAACGAGACCCCACAACCCTACCGCAAATGTATAGAAGTACGTTTCCCAGGGGGATAAACATTGAACCTATACCCCAGTATGGGAATATATATTTATATATATATGTCTATATGGGGCTATATCGTACTTTTTCAAAAATTTCACCGATTCGCACGGGGACACTTCCTATCATGTTCTAAATGACGAGACGAGTAAAACGAGACCCCAAAACCCTACCGCAAATGTATAGAAGTACGTTTCCCAGGGGGACAAACATTGATCCTATACCCCAGTATGGGCCTATATGGGGCTCGGTGACTTTTTTCAAAAATTTCAACGATTCGCTTCGCGACACTTCCTATCATGTTCTACATGACGAGACTAAGAAAACGAGACCTCACAACCTATACCGCAAATGTCGAGAAGTAGGTTTCCCAGGATGGTCCTATACTCCCCATACCCCATATAGACATTTTCGCGTAATTTAGGATAAAGTCCGTGTTCCGTATTTTTTCAGGAAAAATTTTACATGCACCCACCCATGCTTGAAATATACTTCACTTTGATACTTCATACAACTCCATCGGCCCATTAGGGGCTCCCCTAGCTCCAAAACGTCTAGCAGGACCCATACAAGGTCCAGTTTTCGACACTAGGTGACCACATCCCGACGAAATGGCCAGTTTTCGACACCGGATGTGCCGCCATCTTGAACATACGTGCCGCCATCTTGGATATGGCCCATAATGCACCGGGTCAAAATACTCGCTTCTGATTGGCTGACAGCTCTGTGACGAATTTGAAATACTCGCTTCTGATTGGACGAGAGCTCCGCATTGCGTCTGCGCATGCGCAGAATGATATTCCAACCGCACACCCAACCCATCAGATGCCCCTTCACGAATGCTTCACTTTGATACCTCACTCGATCCCATTGGACGATTTGTGGCTCCAACACGGCTATTTCCATACCCTTCGGCCACCGCGCATGCGCAGAATGCCGATACTTCAACCCCACACCCAGCCCATCAGATGCCCCTTCACGAATGCTTCACTTTGATACCTCACTCGATCCCATTGGACCATTTGTGGCTCCCCTAGCTCCAGCACGGCTATTTCCATACCCTTCGGCCACCGCGCATGCGCAGAATGCCGATACTTCAGCCCCACACCCAGCCCATCAGATGCCCCTTCACGAATGCTTCACTTTAATACCTCACTCGATCCCATTGGACCATCAGGGGCTCCCCTAGCTCCAAAACGTCTATTTGCATACCCTTGGGCCACCGCGCATGCGCAGAATGCCGATATTTCAATCCCACACACAGCCCATTAGATGCCCCTTCACCTAAGCTTCACTTTGATACCTCACTCGACCCCATTGGTCCATTAGTGGCTCCCCTAGCTCCAACACGGCTATTTCCATACCCTTGGTCCACACGAGTTGTCTCCCTTGCGTCAGTGTGTGCAGATGGCGCTGTGGTTAGGATCGACGCCGTGATGTGGCAAGGGCGTCCCCACACCATCCTGGAGCCGCCATTTTGTTTGTTGATTTTCTGCGGAGATACACGGGACAATAAACACTCGACCCTAGGGTGGTACAGATGCTAGACTGATCCTATTAACATGGTACACCACCTATAGATTATGTTTATTACTAGGACGTCAGCGAAATACTAGTACCCATCCTCCGCATGGCAGAACTGTACAACCCAGAACAAGTCTAGACATTCAGCTGGTTGGAAATATATAAATAAAGCACTAGGATTTTTGATTTTTGATTTTTTCTACCCAACAAATGGATAAATATACTTTACAAAAATGCATAATTATGTGTTATTGTTAATGAGTTTGCTTCAAATTTTACGGTGCATGGTTTCTCAACGAAGAAATGATGGCACCAGAGCGGAGTAGCTTCTCTCCCATTTTGGAAACGCTAGAAACGGTCGATGAACAGATGAGTTAGATTCATCGACACGGAACAGCAGGCATCAGAGTTCGCGAGTTAAACAAGAACTCTTCAGATGGCTGCAAGATAGTTTCATGATGATTTGCTAAACTGTTACCTGTGCAGCCATACATGCGCCGATGAAGGAGGCTCGAGAACAGTCTCACCCTCCCGCCCGTATAGTGGTCCTCACCGCCGTGACGTAGTCCAACCCACCAACCATAACACCGTGTATGGTCGATTGGAAGGCCCCAGGCAAGGCTGTAACGGAACGAGGAATAATGTAATATTAAAACATATCGCTCCAAAGAGAGGAACTTTGGTCTACAGTTTCTTGGCTTTCATACATATGGAATCAAATTCGAGGACACACAAAACGAGAAAGGCATTGACTGATCCCATAAATAGGGTTCAAACGTGTTTCTAGGAGGCCAATATCATGTATTCAGAAATTCCATACTTGGTGATAGCGTGAGAATACGTTCAGGCACCCAAGTATTCAAGGTTTCAGGAGAAAACTCAAATTCTCATGCGGAAACGTTTTTCAGGAGAGCTGAAACTGACTTTATCGCACTCTACGTTCAGAAATCCAAGTTCAGAGGATTTCAAGTATTCAAGAGTTCTTAATTCTTAAACAGTTTATTTTTCTGTGGAAGGATTACGGTTACCGTAACTATTTGCGTTATCTATAACAACACGTCTTCAACGGTTGTAAATTCTTACCTCAGTGGATCGGGAAGGTTCCCGACAGAGCTTCCTCGTGCGACACCTCCAGTTTGTCTGCGACTTGACGCAGTTGACCAATGACAGCCCTGTCCATGTCTTGGGGATTCTTTCTCCGTGGATTGGACAATTCTTTGATCAAGTGGTTGAGAGCGTTTGGATCTGGTCCGTGTAGTATATAGTGCTCTAGTAACCTGTAACGACGAGCAATACATATATCTAATTGGAATGGAAATGTATCGACATCGTGCGAGTATTCAGAGGATCTCATGAGGATATTCAAATGATCCGAAAGCCTGTATGCTCATCTTCAGAAATCCAGGTAAATCCTAAATCCTCGCAGAGGGTTTACCTGGACATTTTTGGTGATTCGAATGCCGATGCCTCTATTATACAATCTCACACATTTCATCCCACGCGCTTGTTTTGAATTAGCATGTCGGTATCCCAAGCCTGCGGTTTTTGCTTTGACTTCCAATGTCGATTTCAGCTTGATATCAAAGCAGTTTGGCCCGCGATGAAATTCAAACCTGTCGCCGCGGATTGACCGAATCAACTAGATTAGCGCGTTCACTGATTGGGTTGATTTAGAGGAAACCCCTTGATCTATTTATATCCAGAACTCGAATGGGTAAACTAACCAAGACAGTGTATCGATCCTAACGTAGCTATCGATACACTGACTCGCGAGGATGATGCTCATTTAATCGGTATCTGTCCTATTTCCTCTACTGGCACTGCTAAGTACCCGGTAATCCTAAAACATCGGCTAAAGGAGTATAATTTACTTTGTATTGATAAATTTTTGTTGTTAATAATGTCATAGCCTCGAACACCTCTCAGCCCGACTGGAAGTATCAGACCGAAATGTAACAGAAACAGAAAGAGCCTCAATCACTCGAGATCTTTCACTGCGTGGAGAATTGAGACATGACATGGAAAGCATTTAATCGTTTTCTCCACACATATTGTGAGCATCAAAACAGTCGTGGGACATTTCAATTCCAGTCGTGAGTTGCTACGCCCCCCGATCACAGCCAGAGTTTCTGTGTTATGGCACATTTTTGTCTATAGACCACTGAGGCGATATGATAATCTTTTTATTGTCGATGGCCAATGGTAGATGAGTTCATAAACAGATCTTCGGGTATGTCTTTGGAATAGTGTTTGTTTCAAAACCATACAATTTGCAGTGTGAGATACCAGTAAGAATATCTTCAATTTTTTGGCCTGCACGTTGGTAAATTCGAAGTCAAATGTGTGACATGGAAAACTGGAATATAAGAAACGTCTCGAGTTGCAACCGTTGTCAGTCGAAGCTAGGAAAGCCCAATAGATTTTGAAGAAATTCTGATTGACGGAATGTTCTTCCTATTGTATAGTACAGTCCAATTAAAATATTGAATTTATTTTCGAATTTTTGAATCGACAAATCAACTGTTCTGATCAGTAATAGTTACCACCTGAGACCTGTATGAACACTCGCGTCCGTGCAATTGCATACCGAGGTCGCGAAGCGACCGAGGTGCGCAATTGCACCGACGCGAGTGTTTTTACAGTTTGAATCCCGAGGTCGAGGGTGGTAACTGACTTACACAATGACTGTATTATTCAACACGAGGGATTCATTTTTCTACAATCACCCGATTGACAATGGACTTTGCATGTGTGAAGGTGTTCCAAATTGAAGAGCACGGCTGTGAAGATAACCAGAATAAATGTTGACGATATCATTTGAACAAAATATTGGAAAGAAGAGACAGTTTTGTTATGATTATACTATTATCATAAGTTTACGATAAATCGATACTGTTGACATAGATGTATAAATAGCTCTTTTTGTATTTATCATTTAATGTTTGCAGTAAATGGTATTTCCTGTTAAATTTCGTAGCCAGAAGGGTACGATAAATTGAGGCAGTTTTAATCTTAGTGTTGTTGGGCTGTATTGTGGGCTTCGCGACCTCTGTGTACAATGTACTGCCGCAAGTGTTTTACAGGCAAGGCTTTGGTGTAAGACCTCCCATTGAAATGATAATATCCTGGACAAAAGACTGACAATACAACTTGCAGCAGATCCTTTGTCAATTATATTTCGTGAGTCTTACACCAAATCGTTTTAGTTTTAGCTAAAAACCCAGGTCAAGGTTAGTAACTATCTTCTTCAGCTGTGACGGTGTAAACTTCGGTTTTCGTATTACATGAAGTGACGAAAACTTCCAGAACCCGTTTGACTGGTCCGTAACTCTCACGTTATCGTTACAAAGATTTGTAACATGACATGAAAATTACATATCCCTTTGTCCATACGCATGATCTCATACCAGACCCATAATTAACGGAATGTCTGACAGAAATTCACGTTTACCGGTATACATTTCATTTGCATCGACACATATATGTAAGGCAGTAAATTAATGCATTGCCATATACAGACGCGTCACATTTTGACTGCTTAGGCTGCAATCAACGCTCAGCAGGCGACAACCAAAGAATAGCCCTACATTTACGGCAGTTCCTGTTATAATGTATGTATAGAAGAATACGCCACAGGGCTGGAGTGATTTATTGAACAATGGAGGAGATATTATTTATGGACATACGACAAAATATTGCCACTTCTCTCGCTGTGCGAGGGGAAATTCTAATGTATTGCTGTGTACTTTTATTGTTCACACTTCTTGACTGGTTCGGATTGGTTGAAAAAAAAATGGATCTACAGCCGAGAAATGTTCACTTTCAACACAGGAGCCGCCGTCCTGTTGAACTCGAGAAGCATGGGCGACAACTCTCGTTCTTCCCATCTTCGCACAGTCGTCCTTTGAAACTATCAGTAGAGGGGAATGTCCGAGTAACTCTCCATTCCTTAAAAATAATGGAGCCGAGGCCCCGAACCAACCACTCACTAAGGCCATTGTTTTAACGCCGATACTAGTTTAACTGTCAAAGCGGCAAGGCTTTGGTGTAAGACCTCCCATTGAAAAGGTAATATCCTGGACAAAAGACTGACAATACAACTTGCAGCAGATCCTTTGTCAATTATATTTCGTGAGTTTTACACCAAATCGTTGCCGTCAAAGCAGTACATGTTGTCGTGACGATGATGTCACGATAATGTGTCATTTAAGAAGACATGAAGTTAACATTGTAAATGATGAACTCTGAATTACGCTCGCTGATTCTGCCTGGTGCGCTTGGTCTTACATGCAGGACATTGCGCACATGCCAGTAACTCGAACTATGGTTGAAGATCGACAGATTAGTCGTTTCCGACCTGGTGTGATTCCACCTCGATCAGTCATGCCCATGAGATGGGAGACAACCCCGTTCGAACTCTCAACTCGTAATATGCAAATCACTCATCCCATCACTAAAGTGATCTGTTTATCTGCCATGTATATAAACGTTTCACAAGCATACTATCATAGAGGAACACGAGTCCCTCATAGCTTAGTAATCTGATGTGGTATATATACGTTATCACAACATTAGTTAATGTATACTGGATAGTGTGTTTCTCTTGAAGCTGGTCTAGCTCTAACTACCTTAACTCTACATTCCGTAGAAAGCCAAGTTCGAGCAACTCTCCATTCCCTAAAAATAATGGAGCGTTGGGACAATAGCGCGTTATAGTTTAAAAGGGATGTATTGATTACAATTATGTAGGACGAGTGCGAGGTGGGGGCTCTTGTAAAGGATCAACCCGCTTTAACTGCCATCGGGTGAGGTGTTCTTCTGAAAGAACACCGGAGCACATGCAAAGTCCATTGTCAACCGGGTGATTCCAAAAAAAGAATCCCTCGTGTTGCACAATAGAGCCAGTGTGTAATTTCAGGTAACAGTTTTCGATGGCGTGAGAACGACTTCAAATGTGTATGCTCACCTGACACCTGCCAAGCCTGCAGCCACTGTGGTGTCCGCATTTTGGGTCAGTCGGATGACGTCCTCGGCTTTCTCCAATAGATCGTCTGATCCGGCATATAAGGCGACGAGCGGAGCGATCTTAGCCACACAGTCTATTTGTTCATCCGAGTCAGAACCTGCATAAATATCGAAAAATATTTAAATGTGTACCAAATTTTTTTTGGGGAAATTCAAATATCCGTTGGTATGGTATGATCAAACGTATAAAAAAAATTAAATTCCCGTAACTCGTTGGGATGAGAAGTCTCGCGGATTTTTGGAGGTCTTTGATTCACGAAATCACAACTTAGTGATCGCTTTATACGGAAATCGTCACTTGGATGTCTCAGATTAACGAAATTGCGACTAATCTGAAATCGGTAGGACATCCCAGATGGGGTTTGGATGACACATTAAATTGACGAGCCTTGGGATGAACTGCAATCTTGAAGTCCAACATTCGATTGTGGAAAGTTTGGTGCTTCAAGGAAAACGATTTTGTCTTTTTTTTCTGCTGCACGTGTGGATTCTATATTTGTTTCTAAATGGAACCTGCATGTGAAGCTGTGGAAGGAACCAAAGATTTCAGAAGTGTTCGGTAGACTGAACCGATGAAGACGCAATGGCATAGTTGGAATAATCATTTTAATATAATAAAATAATTGATTTCTATGCACATCGGCGTTCAAAAAAGCGAAGATTTCGAAGTACGCACCTCGTGGTCGTCATTTCTAATTACCCATGATGCGTTGTACTTAGATTTACACTGACATTTTTTTTAAGGAATATACCCCGACTATTACACCAGCGGAATATTCCTTAAAATTCAATAAGGAATATTCCGCAGCATGTTTTCGAATTTCCTTAACATGATAAGGTATATTCCTTAGTTATGTTGAGGAATATTCCCCTGGTGTAATAGTCGGGGAATATTCCTTGAAGTTTTAAGGATTTTTTTGTGTATGCATTCTCCCGTTGTCAGAGATTGTAACCTAGCTCCTTGAAGTTCGGTTTATCTGATTGTAGGCCTACATTCCTGTCATGAGAATGACGTTTATGCGCCCCACATAGAAATCTCAATTTTATACGTTCTCAAGTATTTCGTTTCGATATTGTCTTCCCTTCCCCAGCCCCGTTGTAAAAACAATAATAATAACAATGTCCGAAAGGAAAGAATATCCGGCTTCTGTCTCAGCTGGGACATTTTTGTCACACTTGCAACTCAGGTACACTTAAAATTTAAGGAATATTCCCCGACTATTTCACCAGAAACAAAATTCAATAAGGCATATCCCGTAGCAAATTAAAGAGGAATAGACAACATTTAGCAAACGTAAACTGCGACTGAAAGAACAATCCAAACTGTGCCCAAAAATATTTTTTTCCTATTTTTGAGATTCTTTCTAACGAAGAAAAATACTCCCAAACATTGGGAAAATAACCAGATGTGTTGAATGAAGGGAGCCGCCATCTTTATGCCATCTTTATGGTTTAACCAATGAGCGGCCGAGTGATGTTCACGTGACAACTAGCTCATGACGTCAATGGGCCAGAGAGCAAACATGGCAGCAAGTGATTTTCAACTTTTTCCAAGTATCCGACGCCTTGCATTTCCTGGAGTTTTAACCGGACTGATGACAATGGCTGGCTGGGCGAAACCATGCTTTCATCTACGCTGCTTGCGGGCAGTGTCGAGGGATACAAGAAGTGTCAGGCGTGTTCGAGCCCATTGAAGACGATCTACCGTAGAAATCGGTCGA
>JAVTVY010043024.1:0-19428 GCA_036873755.1 Hanleya hanleyi | reverse complement strand
TTATTCTTGCTGTTGTGTACAGCTGTCCCATAAAACATCAGAACAATCGAACAGGGGAAGGATAAGGCATGATTATTAAATGTGTAAAGATTTCCGAGATAATCTGTACTACCAGGCAATTAATCATGAAGCTAATTCTGCCTAGCAGTGAACGAATGTGGTTGTTTCAGTGGTAGTTTGGTTGTAATTGAAGTGTCTGTGACCGTTGATTTTCTCATATCGGGGTACTACACATGAACAAGTGCAGACCAGGTATCAGATTTGGTTTCAGGGGAAAAAGCATAGCCATTGCTTTTTTCCACAGTAAAAGAACCTTGTATCTTTAGATGGGTAAATGCTCCCAGGTCAGGTGCAGTGAGGAAGTACCAAAATAAAACACTTTACTACAAGAAAGTGTTCAGTTGGCATAGAAACAGCATATGGGTATTCCAGTGGGTACTAATTGTGCACCCCTGTTGGCTGACCTATATCTGTTCTCTTATGAATATGACTATATTCAGCCGCTTTCAAAAACCGATCCATTCAAAGCTCGTACCTTCTCATTCACCAAACGATATATAGACGATTTTCTCGCTGTGGATAATCGCTATTTTAATGACGCAGTGAAGGATATATATCCACCTTCACTGGATTTGAAAGAAACTACAGATAGCCCTACAGGCACATCATATTTAGATCGTGGGGCCCTCGGTGGCCGAGTGGTCTAAGGCGCTTCGCTGGTGACCGCTAGCCTCACACCGCTGAACCGGCACGGGTTCGAGTCCAGCTAGTCCATGTGTGAAAGTTTGTCAGTTACTTGCCGAAGGACGGTGGTTCTCTCCGGGTACTCCGGCTTCCTCCACCAACCAAACTGACTGTCACCATATGAGTGAAACAATTTGAGTGTGACATTAAGCCAAATTCCCTCCCTCCGTCATATTTAGATCAATATCTTTATAAAAATGAAGCGGGCATTCTCTCTCGTTGACTTTATGACAAAAAACATGATTACAATTTCGACATAGTAAACTATCCCTTTCTGGACAGTAATATTCCAGTGGGACCTGCATATGGCGTATACATATCTCGCCTAGTAGCATTTGCTAGGTCCTGTGTTAAATGTGACGATTTTAATCAACGTCATAATACATTGTGCCCGAAAAGCGCCTCCACTCTAAGTTTATCAAATTCGGCGATATATATCGCATGCTGATAGAAAAATACGAGCGTAGCGTGCAAGATCTATGGCGTTACGTTTTGTAACTTGTATCTAATTCCGCTTAACCCGGGGCTAGGGGCCGTATGAACCCATGTGCGTCAAGATCCTGACGGTGCTCATATGAACAGTCACAATCAAAGTGTGACTGAGATACATCATTCTCTAGATGACGAATTTACAACGATTATGATGGATTAAGAATCCTAGTCTAAATTTTCTATACTATGATTGTCTTTTTGAATTTGATGCTAATACTTTTATATGGAATAGGTCTTTGGATTATGGACGCGGATATTCTTTAATGGACGACGGCTGAATTATGAATGACGGGCCAGACGCTTGTAGAGTACAATATTATATTGTATATTCAGAAAAAGATCAAGGCATTGAGTTTCATGATTCTCGAGTGACGGGGCCGTAAAGTAGTGCATTTGTACAAAATAGTTGATTCTGAGGTGATAACAATTCTTGGTGTTCTCTGTAAACAAATGAAGATAAACGATAACCAGAACCAGAATCGGCCTACGAATACGTATTTGGAACAGCGAGTATGCTGTATCAAGCTGGTTCTGGTTTTCATGTATCTTCATATGTTTATAGAGAGAAATAGGAGGTGTTTTCGCCTCAAAATTGGCGATTTTGCAAGAATGCATTATTTCACGGCTCTGTTACTAGGGAATGATGATACTCAGTGCCTTGAAACTTTTCTGAGTATAAAAAATAACATTGTACTTCATGCCAACTGAACAGTCTCTTGTAAATGTAATATTTTTTTTTTTTTTGCATTTCTACCGCACCTGTTCAGGGGTCATTTACCCGTCTAAACATACCTGGTCCTTTAACTAACCAAGTATTTGCCCATGATGACATTTTTTTGGAGATCAGAATTCATAATTTGACTAGTAGATCCTGGTTTTTCAACTTGAATGTAAAGCGAAATGTGTTCACCAAATAACCTAATATTACAGTTTATTTCACTGAAGATATCGTTAATGTAAATGAGGAATAGGATCAGACCCAATACGGTTCCCTGAGGCACACCGGCTGTGACACCCTTCACATCGGAGCTATTTCCATCGATTACCATTTGCTGTCTGTCTGCAAGGTAATTTTCAAGAGAGACCCCCGTATGCCCATGATCCGTAATTTGTGTATTAACCGTTTATGCCATATTCTATCGAATGCTTTATGTTAAAAGGTGCTCAATTTATATTATAAATTGATATATATTCAGTTTCGTATTTAATATAACTTGATATTTCTCTTGGGTAATTAAAACTTAACTTCCACGATTATGTAATATACGCTCGGGTCAGTGTGCCATTGGCACTCAGCAATATGTCATTTGTCACTCGTATTGACAGGTTAAGGTCACGCCCAACTGGATTGTACTCTACTCAAAAGTGTCTGCCATCCAATGAGAAGCTTCATTGCTATTTAACCAATCAGACAGCTGGATAACAGCATCACCATTTCGGCCCGCCAAACTTAATCTTTAGTCTCTTCGGTTCCGAGCGTTCTCCTGTTAACACGTACAATTCTCAATGGGCCTGATCTTGCCGTCGTCATATGTAAGTATACTTCGTATTCCTCATATTTCTATGCTATATATTATATGTTATTGAATAAACTGTATTTATCATTCTTAAACTACACACAAGTCTCGTTTTGTCACACGATCCGAATCCTTCTTAGTATTCTAAGTTACGAAAGTCCTTTCTGTCTTTTGGTTATCCACTGCGCATCTTAACGTATTAATATGCTGGAACTCTTCATAACTCTGATAGAACCAGAAAGGCTTAGTGTAACAATTGGTATCAGTTAGCGTGGTTTGTGATAATAATATACGAGATCTTGTGTGTGTTTTTGTCTGATTTAGTGCAGTTTGTTCAATTTAATTTAAAATGGCTGATAATAATAGCGTACGAGGAATTCCCACAAGTGGAAAGGCCAGCGACGACGGCAAAACGCTTAGATCAGGTACCATAACAGGTCGCGCAACGACAGGAGGAGTAGGTCGGGGCGGTAGATCAAATACAACTCCGTCTACACCCGGTAACGTAGGTACGGGAGCTATACCCAGGTCTACAATTCAAAGTGCTACCGTTAACACAGGAACCCCAATAACAACAGCACCAACATGTCCAAACACTACAGGAACTAATTTTACCGCTATGCAAACTAACACTACCGTTACTACATCACGTGTTGGCCCAATTCCGGCATACATTCCCCCGGTCATCCAACAGAATTATCCCGGAACTCCAGGTCACACGAACAGCGTTACTGGAAATGCAGGTAATTTCCCTCCCCAAAATCCCGCAATACAAGATCTATTAGTTATGTTTAGGGATGGACTGTCCGCTATCTCAGGCCATATGGAGAGACAGAATCGCGATGCCTGGTCGGCAATCAATGTCGCCAACTCACAATCTAATCATCCCCGTGGAACGAGTGGCATACCGGCCCCACAACAATTTACGGGAAATATTGATGATGACTATAACAAATTTTTGGGCCGATTTGAGTCATTCGCCGATTTCCATGGCTGGACTACAGAACAAAAAGCCAAGGTATTTCATATGTATTTATCTGGTGCGGCTGAGTCGTTTTATAGTCGTCTATCTGATGATGTTAAAACAAATTTTCAGGCAATAAAAGCCGCGTTTGAAGCCCGTTATAATGCTGTAGAATTAAAATGGGCGAAAGACCTAGCCATATATTCTCGACAACAACGACAAAATGAACCGTTAGAAGAGTATATAACGGACATTTTAGATCTTTGTCGCAAAGCTGGGAAAAGCGAGGAAGAGACGCAAAGTTTTTTCATGCAAGGCTTGAACCCATTTCTGCGCTCCCACGTGGTATTTCAAAAACCTATCGGATTGGAAGATTGTCTGACAAAAAGTCGACTTGCAGAATCGGCCTATCCTTCAGCCAATGCGATAGCCGCCTTAACGGCCATCCAAAATGCAACTCCGGTGGCCCCGCCCGTAAATATTTCAAATCATGAGAATCGTGGTTGGAAAATGAGTCGAGCTCAAAATTTGAGAGCTACTGATGGGTCGCCCATATGTTTCGCTTGCAGACGAGTCGGACACATTTCGAGATTCTGCCCTGACAAACAAACACAGGGACCATACTGCAATTACTGCAAACTTTTTGGGCATCAAATTTCGAATTGTAGAAAACGCGAAGACAGAAATAGGCAAAATCAAAACTCACCGTCTTATAATCAGACAAGGCGATCTTTCAACCGAAATTCTGGACAAAATAACTCAAATTTAAACGCTTAAGTGCTTGTTATATTGGGACGAATAGCGAGCACGCTAAAACAACCGGCAAATGTAGGAAAACAACAAAAAGACAAAAACGCAGGAAAATTAGACAAAATCCTGTGTTTCAAAATCCAAAAGTAGATTTGGCTGTTTTATTTCCACGATGTGTCAGACGCAGTACACCTTTCATTAATCCTACATTTCCCACGCTTCAAAATTCTAAAGTTAGAGAAAATTCCTTTGTCAGAGATAACTTTTTGCCTGAATTGTCCCAAATTTCTCAAGAAGTCGAAACCGGTTACTTATCGCAAAATTCTTCAAGTTCAATTAGTGCAAACATTAAACCAGAGCAAGAAAAACAAACTTCCGCGACTCTGGAAATTAAACATTTAGACAAAGCATGTGAAACACATTTAGAGACCTCGACGCCCAACTTGCTCGTTAAAAACACAATTAGCACAGCATCGCAGACCGACTCCTGTAACATTTCTAAAGACCCCAGTTCCAGCAATTTAAGTGCTTTAGAAATTTCAGCTAAATCGACACTCAAGGAAATTGAAGTCCCTTTGATCGTGGAATCACACACTCTCTCCACATACGATGAAATCGGTGAACAATGTACACCTGCAGATTTGCCGATTAAGTTCTCTTTCAGGCCTTGTTTGGGTGTAAGTGATCCAACGCCAGGTGGACAGACAAAGACAAGTGTACTAACAAAGCCACAGGTATCAGAGACACGCAATACAGGTATGGAAGGTTATGATGGGCGTGGTCTCGCTCTCACGGGTTGGCACCAGGTAAGTATGTCGGCATTTGTCCCGCCCATTCTTTATTTCCTTCTCTTCATCCTGATTGGCTTAGCTATTAGAGGTTGTAAAACTGCATGCCGGGGATTTGAATTTATTCAGGAGTACATTCAACCAGCAACCGTCGGTGATACAACATCTTTTTCTCCAGCTCCAGAATTTCAAAACTCTGCGGCTAACTCCACCAGGACTTGTCACCCCAAGGTAATTCTTGCTTCTATAGCTAGTACTATTGCAGCTAAAATTGGCCGTTTACCCAGCACTGTTCTTATAGATACCGGGGCGGGAGTTAGTGTTATTAGAGAAGGATATCGGGTTAAAAATCCTGCGCTATCTAGTCAGCCTTTAGCCCCACCTGATCACGTAAAATTACTTTCAGCAAACGGCACGGCCGTTACTATTATTGGTAAAATTTCACTTCCGGTGGAGATAGGCAAATTACAGATTTACCAACAAGTTTATGTCGCGGAACACCTGACACATGACGTCATACTTGGGACAGATTTCTTAACCACCCATGGGGGTCAACTGAATTTTGACGATGCCACGTTCACTATTAGAGGTTCAGAGTCTGTTACTTTGCAAAAGCAGGTCAACTTGTTACAGGACAGTAAAGTATGTGCCCACATTCAGACAACATTACCGCCCTCTTCTCAGACAATTTTCATGGCACAGGTACACGGAAATATTCCTGACGGTACTACAGGGATGTTTGAGCCAAACAAAATGATTTATGCTAAATCAGGGATAGTAGGGGCCCGTTCTCTAGCAACAGTTCGGAATGGGTTAATACCTATACGCATGTTAAATCCATCTGAAGAAATGATTCGAATTAAGGACCCCATGAATCTTGGGCATTTTTCTCCACAAAGCCCGGATGTAATTTCTAGTTTTGACAATGAAAATTCGGACGAATTAGATAATATGGTTCCAGCGTATAATCAAAGCAATTCAAAGCCTACAGACCGTCCTAATGTTGATTTGAGCAAAAGCAATATCACGTCCGAAGAAAAAGAAGAATTAGAGAGTTTACTTTGTCGATATAGGGACGTGTTTGCTAATACCGATGAAGAATTAGGCAGGAGTTCAACGGTAAAACATCGCATTGAAACTGGGGATAACATGCCTATACGCCAGAAACCTTACAGGCTAGGCCCAGAACAGCGTAAAGTTGTAGACGAGCATCTTGGAAAAATGCTAGGCCAGGGCGTCATACGCCCAAGCCATTCACCGTGGGCTAGCCCTATAGTACTGGTAAAGAAGTCCGATAACTCTTTACGTTTCTGCGTGGACTACCGGAAGCTGAACTCTGTGACGTATAAGGACTCCTACCCCCTACCGCGCATAGAAGACACTCTGACAAGTTTGGGTGGTGGGAACGCCGCCATTTTTAGTACTTTGGACCTTCGTTCAGGATTTTGGCAAATTGAATTAGACCCCGAAACTGCCGATAGGACCGCGTTCTCGACATTTTCAGGCCTTTTTGAGTGGACAGTCCTTCCTTTCGGTCTCTCTAATTCGCCTTCCACGTTTCAAAGAGCAATGGAAAATGTATTCCGTGGGCTAAATTACAAAAGTCTTTTGATATACATCGACGACCTGATTATATATTCAGCCAACTTCAAGGAACATCTTATCCATTTAGAAGCTGCTTTCCAGAGGTTAAGTGAAGCCAATCTGACACTCAAGCCGACTAAATGCGACTTTGCCAGGGCCGAAGTCAAATATTTAGGTCACGTGGTATCTCAAAAGGGCATAGGCCCAGATCCAGAAAAATGCAGGGCTATTTCTGAATTTCCCCGTCCCCTAAATCTGACAGAGCTTCGCAGTTTCCTGGGCCTTGCAAATTATTATAGGAAATTTGTGAAAGATTTCTCAACCATAGCAGTACCCCTGACTGAACTCACGAAGAAATCAACCCCATACACATGGAGTGAAGCCTGTCAAACTGCCTTTGACAAGCTTAAAACTGCCTTGATGAGTCCACCCATATTAGTTTTCCCTGACTTTCAACAACCGTTCAAACTTTGTACGGACGCTAGCGGGACTGGTGTTGGTGTGTCTTCCAACTAATCATAGCGACATACCAAAAATATACTGGACTCCCAAAATGCATAAATCACCATACAAAGCTAGATTCATAGCTGGTTCTAGAAGCTGCACCACCAAGCTTCTTTCAACCCTATTGACGAGGGCCCTTCAGGAGGTAAAAGCATTTTGGGAAAGGTATTGCGCCACTATTTTCAAGAACTCTGGCGTTGAATGTATGTGGATATTGAAAAACTCAAAATGTCTTACGGAAGAACCTGATGCTAAAGGTCACATACTGTACAGACATGTATCCACATGGGATTTCTAGACTCTCTGTACTACAATCCCTCATCAGGACCTTATTGACCGTATAAGTTCATTAATAAGTATCTGTGTTCAAGAAAAACTGACTGTAGATATATTGGTTGCCTGAAGCCATAAAGTTAATTCTTTAGCTCGACTACATACAAGAGATATCATTCATGGGATGTTTCTTTGTTTTTATAGAGCTAAGCCGGAATTTCCTTAATAAAAATATCTATGTGAAATTTGGCAACACAATATATCAGCAGCATATAGGTATTCCAATGGGTACTAATTGCGCACCCCTGTTGGCTGACCTGAATCGTCTCTTGGCGAATAGCATCGCGCGCTGGCGCTTTCAAAAACCGATCCACTCAAAGCCCGTTCCTTCTCATTCACCAAACGCTATATAGACGATCTTCTCGCTGTGGATAATCACTATATAAATGACGCAGTGAAGGATATATATCCACCTTCACTGGATTTGAAGGAAACTACAGATAGCCCTACAGGCACATCTTATTTAGATCTCTATCTCTATAAAAATGAAGCGGGCATTCTCCCTCGTCGACTTTATGACAAAAGAGATGATTACAATTTCGACATCGTAAACTATCCCTTTCTGGATAGTAATATTCCAGTGGGACCTGCATATGGCGTATACATATCTCGCTTAGCAGCATTTGCTAGATCCTGTGTTAAATGTGACGTTTTTAATCAACGTCACAAAACATTGTTGCAGAAACTTATAAAACAGGGCTATTCCACCAAGCGCCTCCACTCAAAGTTTCTCAAATTTGGCGATACATATCGCATGCCGATAGCAAAATACGAACGTAGCGTGCAAGATCTATGGCGCTACGTTTCGTAACTTGTGTCTAATTCCGCTTAACCCGGGGCTAGGGTCCGTATGAACCCATGTACTTCAAGATCCTCATGGTACTCATATGAACAGTCACAATCAAAGCGTGACTGAGGTACATCATTTTTAGATGACGACTCTATAACGAATATTATGGATTAAGAATACTGATCAGCGATACGGATTTGATATTTCGGAACATCATGATGTCTTGCCGGCATCATTGAAAACTGTTGACCGCTTCTCTCTTGCAGGAAACAAGCCTATGTTTATGTATACTTTTGTCTTTTTGAATTTGGTGCTAATACTGTTATATGGAAATGGAATAGGTCTTCGGATTATGGACGCGGATATTCTCTAATGGACGACGGCTGGATTATGAATGACGGACTAGACGCTTGTAATTTAGCTCAGGATAAAGATGGTAAAGAAGTTGCTGTAGGATATGCCAGTAGAACCCTGAACAAAGCAGAAAGAAACTATAGCTCTACCGAGCAAGAGGCCTTGGCAGTCATTTTTGGAATTCGGCACTTCCGGCCTTATTTGTATGGCCGCCATTTTGTAGTAGTCACCGATCACAGTGCCCTCAAATGGCTGTTTGGTTTAAAGGAACCCTCGGGCAGGTTAGCTAGATGGGCTATGCTTCTACAGGAGTATGACTTTGAGGTGGTTCACCGTGCAGGTAGAATCCACAATAATGCAGATTCTTTGTCTCGAATACCACGTCGGGAACCCCCTGTAACGATCGTTACTCCTGTTACCCCTAGTGACGGTGACAGTTCTGACACATTGACGGAACCTAGAGAAAAGCTGCATGCAGCACAAAGAAATGACCCTAACCTTTCCATGATTATTTCCTATTTGGAAAATTCTCAGTTGCCAACCAGTGACCAGGATGCTCGCAAGCTTTTGCTAATGGTAGATCAGTTTCACTTAGACAAGGAGGGTGTTTTGAATCACATAGATCTCCAAACCCGTAAACCTCACAAAGATAAAGGGTTACAAATAGTTATACCCCCATCGCTGCGTGAGGAAGTTTTGACTGCGTGCCATGACGATCCCATAGGCGGGCATTTTGGAGTTGCAAAAACCTATGGTAAACTGAAACAGAGGTATTTCTGGCAGGGTATGTACGCTGACGTGGAACATTGGGTCAGTTCTTGCGTAAAATGTAACAAACGGAAATCACCCACATATCGACGGAAGGCACCCCTCAATCCACTTCCGGTTGCTAACCATCCTTTTGATATGATAGCCATTGATTGTGTCGGTCCACTAACTGAAACCGACAAAGGGAACAAATACATAGTGGTAATTACGGACTATCTCACCAGGTGGCCAGAAGCCTTTGCAGTCCCCTCTATTGAAGCCCATGTTATCGCCAGACTTCTGTTTGATGAGATTCTCTGTCGCCATGGCGCGCCAAACAAGCTTCTGTCAGATAGGGGCACAAACTTCTTGTCTGCCCTAGTGCAGGAGATTTGTAAACTGTTCGATATTACCCGTCTCAAAACTAGTTCATACCACCCACAAACAGACGGTCTAACAGAGCGGTATAACGGTACTCTTGTAAACTGCCTAGCCATGTTTACGAATGCATCACAAAAAGACTGGGATACATATATACCTGCTGTTCTGTTTGCTTACAGAACGTCACCTGCCATTGAAAGCACCAATTTGACTCCTTTCCATCTTCTTTATGGAAGGGAAGCTAAATTGCCCATTGATGTGACTCTGCAGGGATCGGGTGACAGTCCACTCACGTTCAGTGAACATCTGGACGAGATCAAAGCAAATTTACAAGTTGCACAGTCCCTGGCTCGAAACAACCTTGAACGGTCACGTGCTCGCATGAAAGCTCGGTATGAAACAAATGCACGGACACCTACGTTTAAGGTCGGCGATCTTGTATGGCTATACAATCCCAAAATTAAGAAGGGTCTAGGAAAGAAATTTCGGAAACCATGGGAGGGTCCTTATCTGATAGAATCGGCATGGAATAATTGCAATTTCAAACTCCGCAGGGTAAATGGAAAAATGCTAGCAGCACCAGTCCATGCTAACCGATTGAAACCTTGTCATCATCCCGATGATCGTTCAGTTGGTCCAGTACCAGGTGCGCCATCCACTTCTCAGGCTGATTCACCCACTGCTCCATTAGATGCTGCTAATGACGTATGGAACGCGGAAAAAGTAGTCGATCAGAAATCGGTTAGGGGGAAAACCTATTACAAAATTAGATGGGTCGGGTTTTCTGCAGATGACGACACATGGGAGCCTGAGGAAAATATAATGGACCCGTCGTTAATTGATGACTTCTTACATCAATCACATTAAATGTTTGTTATGTCTCTGTGGGCATATTTTAATACTCTTTGATTTATTTACAGATGAAGTTCATGATGCTACTTGCAATGTTGGTTCTTGGCATTTTCCTTGGCGCAGACCCTGTCTTCACGGTGGAAAATATCGTCATGAGGCCAAACTATGGTGTAGTATTTGAACGGTTGGGTAAGATCGCGAATGGCGCCAGTCATTGGATCCATACATATGCTATCCCGTGGATTGAGGTAACGAACAATCCAATCCATATTCCAAACTGTGATAGACTTCCTGCGCTGTGTACTGATTTGTCAGATACTATTGTTTTGCTAAATGAGCAACGTTCCCGTAGCATAAGTCAGATCCAATCTAACGTTCTAGCTGTCAAAAACCTGATTCCGTCCCGTTTAGTTGATTCGCGTGGAAAAGGGTTTAGGGTGAAAAGAGGGTTGTTTGACTTTATTGGAGAAATCAGTTCTTCTTTGTTTGGTACGGCGACAGAAAAGCAGGTATCTACTCTCCGTCATCATATAAATGTCATCGAAGGACGCACAAATATAGTGGCACATGAAATCAGTCGAACACAGCAAGAGCTTAGCTCATTTATAAATGCTACCGATGACAGGATAAATAATGCTGTGAAAGGTCTACGGACAAATCATGTGCTCATTCAACAACTAAAATCAGTTATGGATAAACTTATCATTGCTTTCAACGCCCAGAGTAGCGCAACAACTCAGTTAAATCTCAAACTGGCACTCCTTAGCTCATTTGTCAAAAATATGGTCTCCTATCTGAATTCAGTATTTGAATTAGAACGCCATGTGCAGAGTTGGCTGTCTGCAGCTCAAGTTCTCTTAGATGGTTATCTCCCTTTGACTTTCGTACCCCCTTCAAAAATTGAAATCGTTCTGCGAGATGTACAGCTTGTACTCGCGGCTCGTTATCCAGCATTCAAAGTTGCTAGGCTACGTACCGGGTATTACTATCAAATCAGAGACGTTGCTTTCGCACAGACAGATAGATGCCTATATATCTCAATTAAGATTCCACTTGAGGCTAGCTCTACGTTCTTTGACGTATACAATGTAATGGTTCTTCCTGTACCTGTCAATAATTCTAGTCCTCATACAACACGCATAACGGCTCTACCTAAATATTTCGGAATTACAGAAGAAAAGTTATTTTACACTGAATTTGATCATGACTTTTATTCGACATGTTCAGGTAATGAAGTTAAAAGTTGCTCCACTACACGATCTATGAGAGCCAGTAATACTTTAACCTGTATTGGTGCTATATTTTATGATAGGCCTCATGATATTCTCTCTCTTTGTGATATCCGATATCAGCCAAATGGTCTCTTTGAAGGTGCTATTGATTTAGGCGATGGCACCTACCTTGCTAGTGGAAGTCAAAAATCCTGGACTATGACATGCATTAATGGACTGTTATCTCATTCTATTGACGGTTGTGTTTTCTGTCTGTTGCAAGTCCCATGCGGATGTGGCGTGACAGCCATGACTTTTCAAATCCCGTATAGATTGAGTGGGTGTCAACGCAATCTTACTAAACCCACGTACCTTCATCCTATAAATCTCCCCGTTGTTCAGGGATTGTACCCCGATAACAAGCTTGCAAATATCCGAGGCAGTGTTACTTTTCCTAACATACCTCATATTATAGTACCTGATTTCAAGCTTGTTAGTCAAAATTGGTCTTCTGTTATGACGGCGGAAACAAAGTTTTCGACCGATTTCAAGAAATTAGCTGCTAAATCCTCCCGTGAGGCCATTCTGTATGCCTCCCAAGCTGATGCTATGTCAGCTGCTTCCAAAGATGATTTCTCCGCAACATCCTGGATGGATGATCATTCGGCTGTTCTGACTTATGTATCTATAGGTTGCAATATCTTTTGCATTTGCTTATGTTTATATATGTTTTGCAAACAGCGCCACGCATTAGGTCTTATTCCAGTGTCTACGCAGCTGCCATTATCTCATGCTTATCCTGATGTTGCTAGTCATACATTACCACCCTTTAACCTGGAATCCTCCACATCTTCTTCTGGTCAGTCATTTCCGTTTGCATACGACTGTGTTTTTATGCCAAGCGGTTTACTATATTTCTTCTCTGTTCTTATCGTTTTTGTTGCTCTCGGATCTGCTATATGTAGTCTATGGCGTCTGGTGAAACATATTCATTCTTTTGTCCGCCAGTCTCTTCCTTCTTCGGCGTGCAGCTCTGTTCTAGTGCTGCGCATAGCAAATGATTACCAGTGCGCACTCCTACCCATCACACCATTGAATGTTTGTCCCCAGAATCTGCGTTTGACTCACCGACCCGATAATATTCGGATTTACATTCGTTTTAATTGGATGAAGCCACATGCCTTATTAGAGTGGGGTGAATCTGTTGTGTTAGTTGATTGGACCAATTACCGCACTCACCTTTTACCTAACGTTGCTAAAGTACCCATCAGTCAGTATTGGTTGGTCAAACGTATTCTGAATACACCGTATAGCGCCACGTTGGTTGCCCAGCACAAAGATCTTATTCATGCTGTGATCGTTTGCCCCGAACCATCTGCTCCTATGGAGTAATCACCCATGGTTTGCTTGACAAATGAAATGCCTAGCGCGCATTTCTATTTAGTCGTTCTGTGAAGTATTTGATATGTAGACGTTGTTGTTTATATGTATTTTTTTTTATTTTTTGCTATTGTATAATCGTGTATTCAAGTTTTCTTCGAGTTTCTCGTTTCAGGTCTTGCGGAAGTGGTTTCTTGTCTCCTGTGATGTTGGTTGAAGTATCGCAACTAATATGCACTCTTGGTTAACTGGTTGTCATGTTATCTGGTAAAATGTATTGTTATCTGAGTTAATGGAATATGGGTTTATTAAGGTAGCGTTTCCTGTTGGTATAAAAGTGTCTGCTTCCAGTCATGCTCGAAATTGCCGCATCGGCGTATATATATATTATAAGGACTTAGTCTGGGTGCCCCATTGAGGCCCGACAAAAAGTTCCTTCTTGTGACGTGTTTTGTTTAAGGAACAGTATTTATGAAGGTTTCCTTCGGGGACCTTTTTCTTTATCATTGTTAGGTGAGCGTCTATATGGCGGCATTTCCTATTTTGATATTTCTTGTATTGATGAGCTCGTTTTATGTTTCTTGTTTTAGTGTATCGAGATCCCGTTTCCATTGGTTCTTCTGTCGACGGTGGAGCCAGCCGGAAACCGGGGGGCTGTCGAGGCTACGACATGTACCATACAGATGATAGAGGGGATAATACGCTACCAGAACCATATTCCAGATGACCTAGTTGTATACACGCCATACAGACGGACGAGGACCACTAAATGCCGATGACAAGATGAAAAGATGTTCGCGTTCGCGTCACATTATGAACTTTTCGCGTTCGCGTCATATTATGAACTTTTCTCTGATATTGTGAACTTCACGTAACCAGTTTGAAACCACGATTGAACTTTCTGTCAATTCGACATAATTCTATCTTTGCATCCGTGCGGTTGTTCAAGGGGAAGTTCACTGTGTGAAACAATGAGAACATGTCGCGCATATTATTGTTATTAATCTTCAATCACAAATGTCGCGATTGTTAATCTTATTTGTTTACACTTGTCGCGCATCTTCCAGTAATGGTTTTACTTGCGCGTCTTATTGCTTTCTGCTCTTGGTCGCGTCTCTTATTTAATTGGGAATTGTTTAGCTTAACTTTACAATCGCGGATTTTGTTTTGTAAATAAATTGTCTATTTTTGCTGCTTGTGAACCCGTTAACAAATTCTAGAACAGGTGTTGGATCCTGTACCCTTGTGGTGTGGATTGTGGTCTAAATTTGGCGTATATTTTCGGCATGATAATCCACATTTACATGTATGGAGTTTGTCATAGGGTCCACTTTCATGTTTTCTTTTTCAGCATTTCCTTTTCAGCTTTAGGTAGGGACCACTTAACAAGCCCTTTTTATAGAATAATTGTCCACCTTACGCTTTCCTGAAGATATAATACACCGAAAATCCGGCTTCAGGTTTTGGGGCGGAGGTCTTACAATTATTAATGATAAGGAGCAACATTAATTTTCAGTTTCTTTTGGAACTGCTTCATTGTTCTTTTCGCTCCGGGCTTATAGGTAGGATACTTTTTGTACACTTGTTCGCATATTCCTTAATCGTGGTATGGTAATATTTCAACTTTCTTTGCACGTGGGGACACGTGCTTTTCAAAGGGGAGGTGTATGTTAAAAGGGGTTAATTTATATTATAAATTGATATATATTCAGCTTCATATTTAATATAACTTGATATTTCTCTTGGGTAATTAAATCTTAACTTCCACGATTATGTAATATACGCTCAGGTCAGTGTGCCATGGGCACTCAGCAATATGTCATTTGTCACTCGCATTGACAGGTTAAGGTCACGCCCAACTGGATTGTACTCTACTCAAAAGTGTCTGCCATCCAATGAGAAGCTTCATAGCTATTTAACCAATCAGACAGCTGGATAACAGCATTACCATTTCGGCCCGCCAAACTCAATCGTTAGTCACTTCGGTTCCGAACGCTCTCCTGTTAACACGTACAATTCCCAGTGGGCCTGATCTTACCGTCGTCATATGTAAGTATATACTTTGTATTCCTCAATATTCTAATGCTATATATTACAGGTTATTGAATAAACTGTATTTATCATTCTTAAACTACACACAAGTCTCGTTTTGTCACACGATCCGAATCCTTCTTAGTATTCTAAGTTACGAAAGTCCTTTCTGTCTTTTGGTTATCCACTGCGCATCTCAACGTATTAAT
The DNA here is from genome assembly GCA_036873755.1 of Hanleya hanleyi. Taxonomy (NCBI): domain Eukaryota; kingdom Metazoa; phylum Mollusca; class Polyplacophora; order Lepidopleurida; family Hanleyidae; genus Hanleya; species Hanleya hanleyi. Next base: position 3,797 of record JAVTVY010043024.1, on the reverse strand, counting down.
CTGCTGGAAATCTTCATAACTCTGATAGAACCAGAAAGGCTTAGCGTAACACATCTGTGCATAAGAAGATCAGTTTCCAGGTCGACTTGAAAAATTTGCGTAATAGAAACATCATGGTGGCAGGTGGAAGGTTGTCTCTTGTATCCTTTCGCGCGTTTTGTAATGAGTGAGTGAGTGAGTTAGATTTAACGTCGTTTTCAACATTTTTTCAGTCATATCACGACGGTGCCTACATGTGCGAGAACACGAGAGTGACCACGGTTCCTATTATCCTGTACACTGATCAGCCCAGCCAGAACAGCACCCGGTGACCTATCCAAGAATTGACTGAGCTCAATGTTGCTTAACTTTGGTGATCGGACGAGAAGCTGTGTGCCCAACGTGATGGTGTAGCACTTTCGTCGTCTTCGTCTTATATTCATATGCTAGCCATGGCAATCATGGAATCAGATATATTCACGGCATCGGCAATGACCATGTCAGTTGTCTTTTCTGAATCGGGTCTGCTCTTAGCCTCACACCATCTGCTCCTAGATATCACCGAGGGAACGAGGAGTAATGCCGAAAAAATGAGCGCTATCGCTGCTATTAAGTATGGCCATTTGTAGCTGTTCGTCATTTCGAATAACACTCCTGTGAAAACAAGAATATCATAAATGAGATGAAGCACAATTTTGATGTAAAAATTAGTTCATAATATAAACTACGTGTATCATTTGTTTTACTGTGAAATCAACACCAAAGGACCTGGTATCTTTAGATGGGAAAATGGCCCACGGTCAGGTGCAATACAGAGTACCAAAATAAAATACTTCCACTACAAGAAATTGTACAATTGGCATAGAGTACAATGTTATATTGTATACTTATAAAAAATTCAAGGCACTGAGTCTCGTGAATCTCGAGTAACAGGGCCGTAAATTAGTGCATTTGTGCAAAATAGTTGATTCTGGGGTGAAAACAATTCCTATTGTTCACTGTGAACATATGAAGATAAACGATAACCAGAACAAGATTTGTTTTACTACAACGTATTTGAACAGCGAGTATGCTGTATCAGGCTGGTTCTGGTTATCGTTCATCTTCATATGTTTATAGAAAGAAATATGAGGTGTTTTCGCCTCAAAATTGGCGACTTTGCACGAATGCACTATTTCACGGCCCTGTTATTCGAGAATGATGAGACTCCGTGCCTTGAACATTTTCTGAGTATACAATATAATAGTGAACTTCATGCTAACTGAACAATTTCTTGTATATGTAATATTTTATTTTTGGCACGTCTACCGCACCTGTTCTGGGGCCATTTATCCACCTAATCATACATGGTCCTTTGGTCAAGTGAGAAAATTTGTCATCATTCACCATGTTTGAACATTCAGCTTGTTGTGAAAGAGGTAAATATCTGTTTCGGATACAGTGAAAACTAACAAACATGGAGATACTACTACTTACAATTCAGTCTAATACGGTGGCTTATTGGTGCCGCTTATTGGTGCCATATTATAAATCGTTTTATAATATGGCACCAATAAGCCACCGTAGTCTAAACTCTCCAAGCTGACGCTCCCTGACTTTATAGTTTATCATATTGGGGTCATTCTGAGCCTATTTGCATAACTCCCCGAGGAGAGTATCATGAGTAAATTCAAGATGGCGTCCACATGGGGTACCAGAAAAGTGATATTTTGGTCAGTTTTCATCAAAATTTCTGCTTTTCCGCGATGAAAAGTGGGCAAAAACTATTTTATTTCACATCACATTGATATTTACTAATTTATCATGCACTTTGTTGCGGAAAAATAAACATTGGAGAAATCTGACCGAAAAATGGACCCCAAAATGCCGTTTTTGAAGATGACGTCACTGTTACGTCATCAAAGCGGTCATCTTGGATTAAAAATAATTAGGCCCCCCCCCCCAGGCCTGGACAGGTCCCAAAAAGCCCAGGACAGATAGGGTTAAGATAATTACATGAAAAAGGACATATTTTCCTAGGGTATTCTTTCTTTTCAGACTAGGTCTCTCTGCAATGCCTATCTACATGTACCATATTAATTTATAGGAAGATATTGGTTGTCATTTAGTGCTGGCGATTAGGTGCATTACTCTGATGGTCGCTGGTTCGAATCCCACTCGGGACTCGACCAATTTTTTGCACTAGAACCTGTGCTATGCTAAGATAGTGTAATTCCTAAATAACGAAAAGCACTTTCTACATGACAAAAAATATCTTCCTATGTATTCAGCTATGGGGGCTGTGTCATTACGACCATCAGAGGGGTACTGTGTGTTCGCTTTCAAGACTACCGGTCTGCTACCTCCTATATTGCGGTACGCCCGTTGGCCGAGTGGTTTAGATCGCCGACATATTATGCTGGCGATTAGGTGCCTTACTCGGACTCGACCAATTTTCTGCATTAGAATCTGTACTATACTAAGATAGTAAAATAACGAAATAATATTAATTTATTTCTATCTGGCATGGGCTTTTTGGGACCTGTCCAAGCCTGGGGGACATTTCGGCTCCTCTAAATATTTTTTCTTACTCCTTGAAATAGGGAGTTGAAACTTACCACACTATATCGTTTTGTCAAGCTCTACCAGAAAAAACAAGATGGCCGCTTTGATGACGTCACAGTGACGTCATCTTCAAAACCGGCATTATTGGGCCTATTTTTCGGTCAAATTTTCGAATTTTTTATTTATAGTTTTTTTTTGCAAAAACTGCACGATAATTTAGTAAAATAATAGTATAATAGTAAAATAATAGTAAAATTTAGTATAATTTATTTCTGATGTATTTCCTGTATATGGCGAGATTCTGCTGGTGGACGTTTCGTCTCCGAGGCCCGCCCCCTGTACAGACCTTTTGGTCTTTGATATATGTTGGCATTTGTGGGAAGTTGATGCTGGGTCGGCATCGGGCCTTACAGACTAATCTTTTGTGTTAATTGCCGTCATTTACATCTGACGATGGTACAGCTCACCAATCTCCAATGTACGAGTTGTCACAGCGAAACAGCTCACCAATTACCAGTATACGAGTTGTCAGAGCATTCCCATCATAGCTCTCTAGATTCGTATCTAATACCGCTTATGCCGGTGCTAGGGGACGTGTGGGCATATCATCCAAGTTGCCACATGAACAGGTACAATAAAAGCGTACCTGAGATACAACACATATCACGAATCGTTAGATTCTTGGTATGTGCTTTAGAATAGGTTAACCAGAAGACTATTCTGTGAAGTCATGTGACGCAGTCAGTATGTCGGCACCTCTTCCCATTTCCCTTATATGTGTTGTAATTTATTCCTGTATATGGCGAGATTCTGCTGGTGGACGTTTCGTCCCCGAGGCCCGCCCCCTGTACAGGCCTTTTGGTCTTTGATATATGTTGGCATTTGTGGGAAGTTGATGCTGGGTCGACATCGGGCCTTACAGACTAATCTTTTGTGTTAAATGCCGTCATTTACATCTGACGACGATACAGCTCACCAATCTCCAATGTACGAGTTGTCACAGCGAAACAGCTCACCAATTACCAGTATACGAGCTGTCAGAGCATTTCCATCATAGCTCTCTAGATTTGTATCTAATACCGCTTATGCCGGTGCTAGGGGCCGTGTGGTCATATCATCCAAGTTGCGCCACATGAACAGGTACAATAAAAGCGTACCTGAGATACAACACATATCACGAATCGTTAGATTTTTGGTATGTGCTTTAGAATACGTTAACCGGAAGACTATACTGTGAAGTCATGTGGCTCTGCCAGTATGTCGGCACCTCTTCC
>JAVTVY010043023.1:0-179892 GCA_036873755.1 Hanleya hanleyi | reverse complement strand
ATCACCGCCAGACCTGTCTGCCTCACCGTGGATGAATACATCCCCGGGGTCACTTCCGGTCACGTGAATCTTGACCCTTTGCCGGAACTATAGTGAACTTTACCTCTGTGACGTCATCGCCACGTCACACCACGATATGCAATTTTTTCAGGTCAACGGGCCTCAATTTACGCTCTTGTTTTGATACATTTTTATATATTCAGACCAATGCTAAATTTCATTTCATTTTATTGATAGGAGTCACACACAGGATCAGGATTTCCGGTGTCATGCTAGCTAAGATTCATATCGTCTCCCTTCCCTCAACGCTATGCAGACGACAAATACATTTCCCTGGTGGTAACTCGAACATCTCCATGGCGCACTTATTATTACCTTTGCGCCTATTGGACCTTCATAAACTTGAGAAAATGAACCGCCATGAATAAAAATACCATAATCGATGTTGTGATCATCATCCCCTGTATACACGGGGTCTATAGTCAGACGGAAATGCCCATCTTCTTGACCCTCGATTTCAGGTGATTTTGAGGCTCCATATGGATAATTTTGACGTCTGTAATTAATATATGACCGACGAAGGGCCATTTAGTCTGCCATTTTTGTATTTTTATTCATGGCGGCCCATTTTCTCAAGTAAATGAAGGTCCAATAGGGCGCAAAGGTAATAATAAGTGCGCCATGGAGATGTTCGAGTTACCACCAGGAAAATGTATTTGTCGTCGGCATAGCGTTGAGGGAAGTGAGACGCTATGAATCTTAGCTAGTGTCATGCTTACTCTTTAGAGCTGGCCTTTGATATCGTACAAGATGATAATTGTGCTGATTTAGCAAAAAAAACGACTTTATCGCGCATTAGCCCTGCATGTAGATATAACGGAACTATTACACCCTAGGTGGCCGTGTGTAACATTAGCCAGGGTTCAGGCTAGTCTGGCAGTTCGAACTCATTTGACAACTTCGTCATTTGAGAAGTGACAATGTCACCAAACGCAAGCCTATACTTTCAACCTTCTGTTAATATTTCTCTCGGTCCTTTTTCGAAAGGCTTGTTCAATGTTCGAAATCCATGTCCATCGATTTGTTTGTCCAATATTTGCTGGTCAACAGAGTGGTCTATTTCGTGCAGTCGATGTCAAATAGTGAGGGTATAATTATGGTATCGATATAGGCCTACTGCTGACAGGAATTCAGCAAACAAAGGCTTCTCTGGATGGTGATATGGGTATTTAACTCGTCTAAAGATCGGTAATAGTTCACAGCAGCCTACAATGTCGAAACTGGATGTTTAACTGTTTGAGGGTATTTGCATTAGACCGCTATCAATTTATAAAGTATACCAGCGCTTTCCAAATCTACTAGAGTCGATTTGAGTTGAGATCTCTGCGAAGTCAACGTTGTTTTTTTTTACAGTTTGGTCTCTATCTCTATCACAAAATAAGACTCTAACGAGAGCGTGTCATTACCAACAAGAACAAGTAGCCAGCCGTCGTCCATGAAGAAACGAAAAAAACCTAATCATTAGCATCAAAACCATAGCATGAATAACATGAGGCATAACATGAATATCAATTCGAAAGCAAGCTATTTTTGTTTGCAAAAGTAAAACGGTCAACACTTTCAATGATCTCGAGAAGACAACATGGGGCAATTATCGTAAACTTCATATAATTGATACGTATCGATTTTCTTTCCAAAACACAAGTTACGAAACTTAGCACCACATATTGCACATTGTGATCGTATTTGGCTGTGCGTGTGTGACTGAGATATTTCCAGTGAGATTGAGTGAAAGCTTGGTGCCCAATCAGTTTATGTAAAGCTATTCGGTGACGTTCATCTGCCAAATGTTTCCAGATGAGATATGTATACTCAGGCATTCTCGGGCATTTTCATGATACTGCTGGCCGGGAAATGGTACTTCGAAAACTTCGAAAATATAATCATCTGGCTTGTCGTGGATTCAACGTGAAAGAACGCCCTCTTCGTCTTTAGAAAGACATAAGTCGAACTCTGACTTTCAAATTGGCTATCGGAAGTTTCCCTCAGTTCCATACACTGAAGGTGGGTATATATTTTATCCGAGGCGTCATATATATAGGAATCATTCAAAGGAAGAAGATCGTCTATGGAATTACCCTCCACCACAATACTTAATATGAATTGTATGACGTGCAACCACGTGAAAGCACACCCTATTCGTTTTTTTAGAAAGGCATAAGTCGAACTCTGATTCTTAAACTGGCTATTATATGGATCATTCGAAAGAAGATCGTCTATGGAATTACGATGCTACACTGCCAGACTTAAAATGCATGGCGTGACGAGCAATCACGAGGATTCTTTAAAATTCTTCACAGTTTAGCTAAACACTACGGCTTAAAGCAAACCAAAGCAAGCAGATATGACATGATTTGGTAGAGCAAGCTGAATTTTCCCACTAAAGGTATATGAATGATGTGAATCACGGCCTTGTGAACGAGGGCTGGTCTGATCGCTGTCTCCAGTCATCTGCTTGAAATATACTATTCTTTCTAGATTTTCTTTGTAGATTAAGACTTGCTGAATTCCGTGGAAGAAATCATTCTTTGTTACCGCCGCTTACTCAAACCGACAAGCGATCTCATCTCGAAAGTGTTATATCCACTATATTTAATATTTTGGCAAAATTGAATAAAATGCGTAATTTGCAACGAGACGAAGGGTCTGTCTCTCTCTAGATTTGCATGATGTATAATTATTGGAGGACCGAGGCGCCTTAGGCGGTATATTATATATATATTGCTACTAAAGTAATCACTTGGAATGTATCTCTCAGTAGGTGTGTCGTGTCCAATTCTGCATTGTTTGGCCAATTTCTCAGCAATGTTCGCTAACTCGTCGTCCCAATACTGAAATATAAAGTAATAACAGTCAGAATTATTCTGGGACAAGTCCTTGTACAAATATTGATCATCATGAACTATTTATCATATGCTGTACATTTATTCAGACTTTAAAACACTTTGAAAACACGTTGTTCATCCACGTCTCTGCCGGACCTGACCTGTTAGCATTGGATGTTAAAACAGACTACGCAGGGTGAACCTTTGCAAGAGGACGAGGTTTGTGTGTGTTATTTTCTGCTTACGTGATTTATATAATGCATTTGCTGAAGAGCTACATGCATGTTTCGAAATAACTCGTATTATGCTCAACTGTTGTATTTTGTTACACGTCGTATTTTGACACCAAATTTTGCCACCAGAGCGTAATAACTGAGAAAATTAGAAATGAAATTCTATCTTGAGAATCTCAAGTCTATTGGCGTTGATCTCCTGATCATTAAGTCGGATTGGAAGTCATATGCGCCATACACACTGTTTGGTTATTACGGGTTATGCTAGTTCACGAGGTAGGAAAACTCCAGAGTTTTTCAACACATGTTTGTGATCGAGAAGGTGGGAGAAACGGAATCCCTACCTAGTATGGCCAGGATATGACAATAGGTGGATTTTAAAGGTACATAATTAAACCTACGAAATGCTGATTATCCAGATACTTTTTGGTTTATAGGAAAAACATTTTTTTTTATTGATGTTCCGTTTTTCTCCACTAGTGAAGGCAAAACGGAACGCCATGTGGGGCAAAATGGATGTGTTTCGGTGTGCCCCAGTAGGAAACATAATGTTAACCTTGCGATAATCTCAGCAAAACAACCGCCTATTGCTCGTTATAATTTGGCTGTTAGTATCAAACGTGATTGACTCTTATGGGTAAGATGGATAGGTTAGGTGCATATATATATATTTGCCAATGGGTCGAAAAGCCGGCGGAAAATGGGGAAAAGTGTTGAATGTGGCGTCCTGAAGTCATTGTAACCCTATCTGGCCTGGGCTTTGTGGGACCTGTCCAGGGCTTGGGGTGGGGGACGAAATGGTCCCCTAATTCTTTTTCTTACACGTTGAGCTAAGAGGCTGAAACTTACAACACTGTACCCTTGGGTCAAGCTCTACCAGAAAATGTAAAAAAAACAAAACAAATCCCAGATGACCGCTTTGATGACGTCACTGTGCCGTCATTTTCAAAAAAGGGCATTTTTTGGTCGATGTTTCAGTATGATTTTCCGAGATTTTTATTCATGGAATTTCTCTGCAAAAACTGCATGATAAATGAGTAAATATTAATGTGATGTGAAATAAGATAGTATTTGTCCACTTTTCATCTGGGAAAAGCAGAAATTTTGAAGAAATACGACGAAAGCATCACTTTTCTGGTACCCCACTTGGCCACCATCTTGAATTTACCTAATATACTCTGCTCGGTGGGATATGCAAATAGGCTAAAAATGACCCCAATATGATAAACTATAAATTACAACACATATAAGGGAAGTGGGAAGAGATGCCGACATACTGACAGAGCCACATGACTTCACAGTATAGTCTTCCGGTTAACCTATTCTAAGGCACATACCAAGAATCTAACGATTCTCAGGTACGCTTTTATTGTACCTGTTCATGTGGAAACTTGAATGATATGACCACACGGCCCCTAGCACCGGCATAAGCGGTATTAGATACACATCTAGAGAGCTATGATGAAAATGCTCTGACAACTCGTATATTGGTGATTGGTGAGCTGTTTCGCTGTGACAACTCTTACACTGGAGATTGGTGAGCTGTATCGTCGTCATATGAAAATGACGGCATTTAACACAAAAGACTAGTCTGTAAGGCCCGATGTCGCCCAGCATCAACATCCCACAAATGCCAAAATATATGAAAGACCAAAAGACCAAAAGTCACGGGGTTTCAGCTCTCCCTTTCTTGTCGTTCCGGAGATAGTGCAGAATGTTTCGCAAGAGGCCATTTTGCCCCCCCCCCCTCCACCAGGCCTGGTAGGGTTAACAGTTCAAAACAGCTCTATCTCATTATTAATATCCTTCGAGTTTGAATAATATTAGTATTTCAGAACAGTTATTATTTTCTGTCCTTAAGCCGATTAATGGGCAATATATGTGATAAAATTTGACGAAACAAATTTATTTCTTGGCCTCCGAAAATTGAAAAAAAGTTAACTTGATCACTGCGCATGCGCAAGAACTTGATATGAATTTCACCTAGGGATCGGTCACAAGGGGCAAAACGGAACTCCGTTCTATTATGACCCGCTAGGGATGGTTCCATTTTAACCCGAATAGCATATTTTCAACTTTTGAGTGAGACATAAGAATGGAATGTTGCATACTTATAGACTGAAATACTGGCGTGACAGCCATTGGATAAACAGTTGTTGTCCGGATACTCGGTATGGAACAATGTTTTCTGGTGTCACCGAATAAGACATATCTTGGCATGCGAGACCCAAGGTCATGATTTCACTATTGATAACCATGTATTGGCAACTACTTAAAATTATTCCATGAATGTTCCGTTTTGCCACGTATTTCTGTTTTGCCCCACTTTCCCCTATTACCACTCATATTCACATATGTGATCTTCGAAACTATTGCCTTTATTATTGTACTCACAAGCAAGTATGACTGTTATGGTGAGCATTTCAGGCCAATGTCATTCCAGGGTGGAGTTAACTTACGGGCCGTCATAAGGCAGCGTTGTGCCAAATATCGAGACTCTAGCCTAACATGTCCATGAATTATTGTGTTCGCAAGCTGTTAACCGATATTCGAGTTTTGCCACATTGACCTTCGGAAATATGTCAGTCAGTTCAGAGTGAACTTGGCCTAGCGATCCCGAAGAAACAGCTTTGTACCAAAGACACAGTCTCTAGCTGTCATTGTTGTTGAGATTTCGCAATGGCATTATGCGCGAACTGACGGCTGAACAAACAGCAGTTCAATAGTACTGACGCGGAGGAGCACAAAATGACCTTGCGACTAAGGATTCGGAGGTACTAATGCCGTATGAATGTATATATACTTACAACTTGCATCATCTGTCTAGCTGGTGGTACCATTACTGCCCGGAATTTATTATGCTCGTCAAGAATGACTTGTTTATCGGCATCACTGACCCCGGCAGAACCTTCGATATAGTCCGGACTGTCCGTCAAACACATCGTACTACCCGGAATATCCTCGTAACCATCTTTACATTCGGGAACCTACAATCAACATAAAATCGTTGGTCAGAAGCCGTTCAACTGAATGTGTCGGAGACCAAAATGCATCCAGCGCAGTTCAGCATCGGTATGGTCGGGCAAAGATGGTTACAATTTCTATACAATCAAAGCAAATTGGAATAATGTTGTTATGCATGCATTATTTTATAGGCGAACCGCGTATTGTTTAATTTCTTTTTAACATCTTCAAAGATGAATTCTATATTATAAGGCTTTAATATGAAATTTAATGGGTAACCAAGAACAATCATGTTTGCCATCTATTTGGTCCAAGGAACATTATCGCATTAGCAACAAAGTCACATCCGCCAGGATCTCGTGTAAAAGTTGAGAAGTAATGAGGTAACCTGGCTAGCTGCCCGTTCGTATCGATGTTTCCTCAAACTGTTCAGTGCGTCATCATCTGCAACTGTTGAACCCATCAGAGTCTTTTCCCAATTCAATATTCCGCCGAGGATGGAGCCTGTAAAATCACCCAACACTGTGAGGTATTTTGAATCAAAATATCGAAACATGAAACAAGGTAAGGACCACAAAAAGGGGGCCCACTAGAGTAAATAAGGTGATATCCATAATAGCGTATTCTCATAGTATCAGGTTGTATACCCTATTCTCATATATACCCAATCATTTCACTGGGGTTAGAAAGGGGGCGCGCAACCCGTGCGCACATGGATCTAGGCCAATCAGCATCGCCGGTGGCAAAACGAAGCGGAGTGGACTCCGGATGTAGAACCTGAAGAAGACGTTTCACTGTGTGATTCTGTCAAATACTTGCGCATGCCATAGTAATTCGTTTAGAGATATACGCTTCCTGTGTCGATCAAACCGAAAATGACCGAATGTGCATGCGCCGTCAAAGGCAGCGCGAGAATGTAACAGTGATGTTACTGAGAATACATGAAACATCCATGGATCTCGCTCGCTATCATCGTATTGAAATATTGTAATTCATAGCCATGTCTATCGATAGTCTGCAAAAATAGAATATGGCATTTCACGAAGTCATCATGTTTTGCTCAAGAGATGATGATACAGAATATGAATTCTGTAATGAATAATTGCTATCCAGGAAGATAAACGTCAAAAGGGTAAAGGATATACACGTGTGACGTACACAAAGAAATAATGAATGGTTTAGGTTTGTGGAATTATATTTTTGTTGCAAGAGAAACTTATTTTCATTAATGAATGAAATATACAAAAAAGGTCAGGGAGCACATTTCGGTCAATCATAAATTCATTTGTATTCAATTGGCCATGGTGATTTTGTCGAGGCTGATAATTCAGTGTCTATACTACATGTACAGGAAAACAATGACTCAGCTTTATTACCGTCAAACGAGAAGGTGTTTTTTTTTCCTTTGTGTACGTCACACGTGTATATCCTTTACCCTATTGACGTTTATCTTCCTGGATAGCAATTATTCATTACAGAATTCATATTCTGTATCATCATCTCTTGAGCAAAACATGATGACTTCATGAAATGCCATATTCTATTATTGCAGACTATCGATAGACATGGCTATGAATTACAATGTTTCAATACGATTCAATAAGCAATATTCCGTAGCATGTTAAGGGAATTCCTTAACATGATAAGGAACATTCCTTAGTTATGTTGAGGAATATTCCGCAGGTGTAATAGTCGGGGAATATTCCTTAAATTTTTAAGGAATTTCTTTTTCTGTATACATGTACACGATATGTTAGGAAGTTTGATTATTTGAAAGGAATTTCCTTAACATGCTACGGAATATTGCTTATTGAAAACTCCTCTGCCTGTGATGGGAATGACAAATTGCGATTAACTGCGATGCATAAATGAGGATAGATGATCAAAATGTGCTCCCAGATCTATTTCATTTTCGAAATAATATTCTCTTGTAAAAATAAAGCCACCAAACCAAATTATACACTGAACAAAAAATTCCTTAAAATTTAAGGAATATTCCCCGACTATTACACCAGTGGAATATTCCTTAAATTTTAAGGAATTTTTTGTTCAGTGTATAATTTGGTTTGGTGGCTTTATTTTTACAAGAGAATATTATTTCGAAAATGAAATAGATCTGGGAGCACATTTTGATCATCTATCCTCATTTATGCATCGCAGTTAATCGCAATTTGTCATTCCCATCACAGGCAGAGGAGTTTTCTTGTATTAACGTCACATATCCTTTAATCATCTGTCTTGCCACGATGGTAGGATATTGTCACGGAGTGTAAGTAACCTTTTTCTTTAAAATTCATATAAGGGATAACATTTCCTGTTGCTTAGCGTAACCGGAGAATAACAGTTGAACGCGTGTAATGACCATTGAAGTTATTAAGGCAGGGAAAGATGCGAATCATAAACAAATTACGTTGTACGTATACGGGCTCAGTAACAACGGTTATCCTCAGAATATTCAAGCCGCTACACAACAATGTAATCAGCCGAATTAGCTCAATTATTGGTATTTTCGTAGACATCTCGTAAGATATCCTATCAATTCAGATAAAATAATCGAAAGCCCCGGAGGGTTAAGTGGAAATAACGAAGTTTTTTCCTGAAAATATGACGACGGTATTTTGGCGACGTGAAAATATCGTTTGTTACCATATATTGTATTCATCCAATTACCGATGGTATACTCATTTTCCACCTCTAACGTCACCAATTGGCGTAAAACTTATGTTTTGCAACAACGGAATGTCGTCCGATTTGTTCGCATAAGTTGTTTGCGTTTGCATTCGGTTCATGAGCTGAACACACATTGAGGCCAACACGCGATCCACTAACACCAACATGTATGAATTCCAAGGAGAGGGCCGGGGATGATGGATCTGAAGGTAATCCACCGACATGTTCTTCAGATGCTTCAAAGTATACACCTTCAATACTTGCCTCAACTCTGCCCGAAGACCAAAAAGTGAACGTGTCTTCTGTATGGATTACCGAAATTCTCATGTGGCATTTTGTCGAGAGGTGGTCTTGGATATCATTGCACAATGTCGAACGTTATTAACTCTCCTACCAAATATTGCATAGAAAGACTAAGAACAAAAGCTACATAATCGAGGCATTCATCACCGCCATCTGCAAAATACTGTCAAAGTGGTCAAAGAGGACAAAGTTTGACTAATATGGGATTCTTTACACGTTGTTTGTATCATATGCGCAGGAGCACCTCTGACGTTGTTAACCTACAAGCCCGGGTTTCATATATCCTTATCTGAACCCTAACGAGAGCCTATCTGAGCAGCTCGGCTGTGTATTTGGAAACCATCTTTCCGAAAGAATGAAATATTATCAGATGACAAGCATAACATGACGTCCTATGCCAAGACATGACACTTAGCCGAGACAAAGCTTACCAAAAAGCAGTCAATGACCGGAAAGTGGACGCAACCATGAAATGGCAATGATTGCTCCATCACCATTCCCGCAGAAACCCGTTTTTCGTTCGTCTACACTTTACAGGACCACATTGGATTACTGTTAGCTATATCAACGCAAACCTGCTGATGTGCTTTTACAATAGCTTAACAGTGATTCCTTTGGCTTGACAATGCACCGGAGTCTTTAATCGGAAAAGCTTTAATACTGACATTGTTTTCTAGAAACACTAGTGTATTATGTGCTATCCTTGATAGGTCAATCATTTTCATTTGTCTGTGGAGAAAAGTGAAAGAAATTCCAGCAAATCATAGAGTTTCTCTGCAAGTTTATTCTGATCGGCGATACGGATTTGACGATAGAAACACGAGGATGTCTAGGCGATATCGTGGAAAGATCGCTTATATGTTGCAAAAGACGAGCTTGTGTTTATGTATATATTTTAATGCTGTAGCTATACAGATTTTGATGTTCAAGTGCCACGTGAACACGATATTTCGGTGGGGTGGGTGGGGGCGGGGTGGGGTGTGACAGGGAAGTGACGTAACTGTAGAGCAACGAGATGTGAGGAAAAGTATGTTCTAGCTCTGTTGAATTTATCACACAATTGTCGCTAAAAGCAACTGCAAATACAAATAGGCAACTGCAAGGCATTTGGACCATTTTCATGAAAATGTACAAATAACGGTAAAGACAATTTTTCTACATTTTGTTCATTTCACATTTTACAGCCAGCGATTTGCTGGAAATGCCTGCTGATTGAGCATTTTATAGTTTTTCTCTATTGTAAAATGTCTATTGTGGCAAAGATAACTGCTTTAAAAGATTAAATTTTAAAATCTGAAATTGAATTTGTCTTTACCGTTACTGTTGTAAATGTAGTTTAAAAGTTAATTATTTTTAAACAAAGCAGTATTTAATAAAAGGAATCTTTCTGTTGGATACAATTATGTAAAACATATGAGAATGTAAAGTCCTGTTCATTTCACATATCTTGATATGTGAAAAATATTACAAAAAGATAGGATTTATTCAACTGTCTTTACCGTTAACAGGAAAAATTTTGGAGAAATTTTTGGAGAGTGTCATATAGAGGGAACCACAGTCATTGTTAAATGTAACAGGGTGTGGGCAGCCATTTTCCGTCCAGCCTTGTTGCCATAGAGCACATGTTTTCTACAAATTTGAAAAAGTGCGTGTGTGTCGCACTTATTGTCTGCCTTTACCGTTACTGAGTTATACCAATTAAGTTATTTATGATTGTTACCAAACAAAGCACAAGAAATCTGAAAGTGTATATCAAGAAAAATTCACCATGAAAGACACACTAATCCAGGTCTTCCGGCCTCATGCCGACATAATCTGTCTTCACCGTTACTCAAACTTGTCTTTACCGTTATAAATGACGTAACGATAAAAACAGGAATATAATGGTAAAGACAAAAACAGCTATTTTTTTTTGCTAACTAACACAGTTATTTAGAACAGTGTAGTGACATTCTGGTTATAACTTTTCTTGGAACTTGAAAAACAGCAAAAGACGGTTTAGCAAAAAGCAGTTTGACTTCCATTGAGAAAATAAAACTAACTGGTTATTTAAAGAAAATGGTCTAGAATTCAATGTCTTTACCGTTACAAATTTGACTTTTCTGTTATCACCTGAAAATAACATGGGCTAGAATGGGAAAAACTCTTCTAGCCATTTTCGGGGGTTAATTACAGTGACTCTAGCTTGACTGATAGGAAAACAATCTTTGTAGCCTAGAAGGTCTTGAATAATTCCATTTTGGTGGCAAACTGCACAAATTGAATTTTAGATTTGTCTTTACCGTCACTTGTACATTTTCCTGAAGATGGCCCATTTACGGAGGAGAAAAATGAACACCTCTTCATGTTCTCGTAGGAGTTCTGCATATCAAACGGACTACTACACGACACTCATCCCCGTCTTCACTCCTGTGCATGTTTTCCCAAACGGTTCACACTTGGTTTGGCACATTTATTACAACGAAGAACAAATGATACTGTTACAAAGAAGATGCAATATCGACTGATGAAAAAGACTGCATCGGACACAGTGAATCTGATTAGAGGAGAGATGAGGCTCGAGGTGTGGATTCTTACCTGCACATAAATTGAAGGTGGGAATCAGGAAAATTAATATCAACATTTTGATCACGAACTCTTTCTGTAGACACACTTATGAAGCAGTTTCATCTGTACACGAGAAATATGATTTTAGCAAATAAAACTTCACCACCATTGAAGTGTCAGTACTATGTTACATGATTTATGTTTTGCAATTATGGGCGAGAAAATTGTTATTGATTGGACGATTTCAACATTCTCATTAAAACTCAGATTCGATTTTTTATCCAATTAAGTTATATAGGCTAAAATTGTTGAAAATAACCTCTGCTGCACATAGGCTGACAGTTAGTCCACTAAATTGTAATCTCTTGTGAACCGCGAAGGTAGGATCGCAGATATACCAGCACAAATTGGCGCCCTTTTTCTAAAAAATGATATTTCTATTTCTCTGCATCTAATCATATTGTCATGATTACTGATGTTCTTTTTTATGTTTTTCTACAATGCATGCAATCGTACGAAAAAGATATTTCGATTATTCGTCAGAATGTCATATCTGACTCATACTTTCGAAAACTGTACTTCCTTGGAGGAATACGCCGAGATATTTCATTATTTGGGCACTTACGCCATTCGTAATGATGGGTTAGTCTATACGCGCAAATGGGGTCTAATTTTGACAACATTCTAAGGGAAAAGAGGACACATTTGTAAAATATGGCCACAGTTTATCATAGAGCATGCAACCACTTTTAGGGGAAATCATTTTATTGGATTAATACTCGCGAACCCTGCGGAGTCATGCAGGCATCAATTCGGTAATTGCGAAATAAATATTTAAACATGGTCAGGACAGAATACAAATTTTGTCTATCATACTGGTCATACATTCGCAGCCTATTTTTCTTTGCCAAAATCTGTCAATATCTTAGTTATTGGAAAAAGCGTATTCTCTAAAATGTTGCCTCAATATGAGAAAAAATGTGATCACAATAGAGAATGTGACAATAAAACCCCGCCATTTGCTGTTATAACTTTTTAAGGATGTCTCACACTTTTTCGTATACACTCGAAGCGTCTAATGGCGATGGATTTTATATTTGATGTGAACTCTGCAACCGTGAACATAATTTTCAACTTGATACATCAAGAATCTTATACATTTTTTTCAGCACGTGGTCAACATATACAACTCCTCAGCCCTACAGTTGTGAATTTGAGGTCCGTTGATATGTTCAAAAATAAAATGTACATGTATACTTTTGGGGAGATAAATGAACTGCACATGTGTGTTCGTTCTTGGACACAATTTTGTGTCGATGGGAAAATAGTGGCAAATATGTAAAATAGTGTAAACAGATATTATCAAGTACAATATCCAAGAAACTTAGGGATGAAAACAGTTGAGGGGTGGGGATGGCAGGAAAATGTTTGCGCACTGTAACGAGCAGACTATAAGCTGACACATTGAATAGATGCAACAAGTACAAGCGTTCGTCATTCAAGAATTTCCGCGTCCATAATCCAAATACCGATTCCATATAACAGTATCAGTAGTGAATTCAAAGAAAACCACAGTGTATATGTACATAAGTATATGCTAGTTTCCTGCTAGACAGAATCCGTCAACAGTTTTCAATGATGCCGGCAAGAGGTCATGGTGTTACCAAATCCGTATCGCTGATCAGTATCCTTAATACAAATGATTTTCGTCGTAAGGTCGCCATCTAGAGAATGATGTATCTCATGTGGTTACCATGATGATCTTGAAGTCCTTGGGGTCATACGGCCTGTAGCCCCTCTTAAGCGGACTTAGACACAATATATGAAATATAAAGCCTTAAATCTTGCACATTACGCTCGTATTGTCTCTATCGTCAAATTTGAGCATCTTGGTGGTATAGCACTGTTTTATAAGTTTCTGTAATAGTGTTTTGTGACACTAATATCACGTGTGCTGCTATGGTTCTAATTGTATTTGCAAGAAGCAATATATGTGCTGAGCTGGTTATACATGTATGTGCAGCAATCAATACGTGTGCAGCTATTGCTATACATGTATTTGCCAGATGCCACTAATTTCGATACCTTCCTCTTCTTATTCATAAGTTTGAACGTGACTTGCTTTAGCTTTAACCTTTAACAGCCAGATGGGGGCTTAGGATACAAATACTGAAAATATATATTAATTTCAAAGGAAGCCAGTGCGAAAGGAAATAATGTCACGAGAATCATTGTCGGGTTTCATATGTTTCTATTTAGGAAAATATGTCTGGGAAATGACTTTAGCTAAGTTATAAGATAGGACGGGACGTTCTTTCCTAGCAGAATTCTTTCTGTGTAAATATTTTTTTTATTTATGTAATTTCTCCGCAAAAACTGCCTGATAAATTAGTAAATATTAATCTGATGTGAATGGACTAGTTTTTTCCTACTTTTCATCGCGGAAAATCCGAAATTTTGAAGAAAAATTACGAAAACATTAAACCACGTGGCTGACATCTTGAATTTACCCATGATCCTCTGCTCGTGGGGTTATGCAAATATGCTCAAAATGACCCCAATATGATAATAGAACAAAGTCACAGAGTGTCAGCTCTCAACGTTTTGTCGTTCCGGAGATAGCGTTGGGCGTAAAAAGAGCATAAAAACATGGGCTTTACTGTTCGATTCACTGTTTTATACACTCGTTGGACAACTAGCACTGAATGTGTTCAAGGAATATGAATACTCGACGACAGATAACTCTTGATAGCCGCTATAATGACTGCGAACCACTCTCACCTTTCTCCGTTTAGACTTTGCTTAAAAATTGGCCAAAATCGCTTACCTTCTTGCGGTCCACAACATGCAGGTCAACCCGTGCAAGACTTGGCAGCTGAGATACACGTGCGCACAGCGTCTTCAACCAATAAAAATCGGTTTCTTGATGTAGACGCGCGTGCAATCATGACATATACAGCAAATTCGTTTCCCAAACTACCATGGGCACGTGAAGTGGATATACCCTAGCGCAAGTGCAATGCGTATACGTTTCGATTTCGGTGTGGTACGGCTGATGCGTTGGACACAACAGTTCTTGTCAGATCACCGAAGTTATGTAACGTTAAGCTCGGTCAATACTTGGATGGGTGACCGGGTGCTGTACTGACTGGGCTGATCAGTATCCAGGGTAAGAGGGACTATGAGCACTCTCGTGTTCTGGCGTATGTAGGCATCGTCGTGATATGACTGAAACAAGGTTGAAAACGACGTTAAAGCCTACTACCCACTCCATTTTGGTGGATTATCTCAGATCTTGGTGACAGAGGTAAAATTCAGGAATAAAGGTTTGATTTTGCAGACTATAATTGGAAGACGTAAATCAGCCACAGATAGTTATCATGCCGCTAGAAATTATTCGGATGTTTTGCCGGGCAGTGTCTCTTGACTGAGACGAACGCTGATCATGGTCATGATAGTGCGATGCAGGGTGTGGTTTGCATGGCTGATCGGCATTGAATGGAGTGAGGATGATGACATCGTTTTTTATCATATACATATAATAGCATGTCTAATCGCGAAGGTAAATACCTATAATACAGAATTCCCTTTATTGAAAATGGTAGCAATACAGTAATCCATTTATCGTTGGAAGTCGAGCTACGTGAACTCTGATACTCTATATTTAGATTGCAACAACTTGCTCAAATAGAGTCAGGATGTTTGAAACGCCTCTCCATCATGATTAGCAGGCACACATCTGATGACACGGTATATTGTGATACATTACTTCTTTGTTGGCATCTCGGTATAGAAGAAAATCTTGCTCATTACTTTGGGGAGTTTCTAGTTATTGTTTTGTGTTTCAATAATGATGTTGCTGGCGATTATTAATACCGAATATGGTGATATTGTAGATTAAATGGATAACTGAGATATCGAAATCCTGGATTCCTCTGCAGACAATAACTCATGTGTCAAAGAGGTAAGTGATTGACTGTGATAAACATGAGCTGAATTTCAATTATAGTCATACTGCTCTCCTACATGTACATCCATAGGATTGGACACATGCACATGAACAGAAGACTCGAAGTTATCTTATGTCGTCATACAAAACCACTACAGTGGAAAAATAAAACTATTTAAGCGAGTTAATATAATATAATATAATATAATATAATATAATATAATATAATATAATATAATATAATATAAGAATAAGATTCTACATTCAAAAGACTGGTTTGTCTTTTAAATGCTTGACAGTAAGACTATTTCTAATGAATCTTTCAACACCCACATACATTGTATAACGCACTTCTTAACTCTATATGGCCTGGACTTTTTGGGACCTGTCGTGGCCCGGGGGCGGGTGGGGGCGAAGTGCCCCCCCCTAATTATTGTTCTTACTACTTGAGCTAGGAGACTGAAACTTACCACACTATAATATACCCTTGGGTCAAGCTCTACCAGAAAATGTAAAAAAATCCAAGATGGCCGCTTTGAGGACGTCACAGTGACGTCATTTTCAAACACTGCATTTTTGGTCGATTTTTTGTCAGATTTTCCGAATGTTTCATTTATGCAATTTCTCCGCAAAAACAGCATGATAAATTAGTAAATATTAAAAAAAAAAAATGAAATAAATAGTTTTTGCCCACTTTTCATCGCAGAAAACCAGAAATCAGAAATTTTGAAGAAATATGACAAAAATATAACTTTTCTGGGATCCCACATGGCCGCCATCTTGAATATACCCATGATCCTCTCCTCGGGGGGTCATGCAAATAGGCTCAAAATGACCCCAATATGATAACCTATAAAGTCACGGAGTTTCAGCTCTCTATTTTTTGTCGTTCCGGAGATAGCTCAGACAGTTTGGTAGGGGGGCCATTTCGCCCCCCCCCCCCAGGCCAGGTAGGGTTAAACGTCATTAGCAATTCTCTGGTACTTCAAAAATAAACAACCCAATATAAGCCATACATATTAATGATAACATCCTCGTTATTAGGAGGCGTCTCCATTAATCGTAGTTCCCTTCATTTTCGTAGATTTTTCCGGAGAAATCCCGATCAATCGGGAATTCTTCGAGAGAATATCGAAAAAAATATATGGAAATAACGAAATCGTTTTCAATCTTCTCGATCGATTTTCGCGATATCTGTTTTTATTCTTCTTTTTCACCCATCGAGAATCAATAGTGTTATGTTGAGCGAGAGAATGTCGATAAATATTGATTGAGAAAGCTTCGAGAGAATATCGCGAAACCATCGAGGGGCGAATGAAGAGCATTACGTCATTCAAAGATTAACAGCTGTTACGCCGCTATGTGTGAGGGTGCTACATAAAGTATATGCCCAGGTAAAATTTAGCTGTATCTGCCGCTTTAACAATGGAATGCTAACACACCTTGTCATCGCGATTTTAAAAGAGACTGCATTGAATTATCACATCTTCATCAGCTATATTTTATTATACTTAATACATGTAACGTATTCCAGCGATTATCAGTCCTGTTGAACGCTGTTGAACCCTGTCTGACCGCCTAGACGATCCATCTCCGGTTTTGACTATTTAGAAGCAAACAGGAAATATCTTTGGCATTCTATTTTGTTTTCATACATATTATCTCTATAATAACGGACATAAACATTGGGAATACACTTCAGTGAATTTATGTATTATGGGGTTCAGTGGGGCCGAGCACATGCATGGGATATTTAGTTGTGCATTGAACCAGAAACCTGGTTCCCTATTCTACTGGTATATTTCAGCAATGTAACATATTAGGCAGGGTACCAGGCTAGGCGAAGACAAAAGCGGCACTACTTCCAATCGTTTTTAATCGTTTTTTCTGCACTAAGAACAATTCTCGAGGGATTCTCGACATCATTTTTCTTTCGAGAAAAATTTCTAGAATGAAAACCGATCAATCAAGCGAAAGAAAACCGATTTGGCGAATCATCCGGTGTTTGTGAAAAAAAATCTCGATTCTCTCTCACCTTTGGAATTCACGTTCATAAAGTTAAACCGCGGTTCGCAGTTCGTTATTCGGGACCAGTCATTCAGCGACTCATAACAGCGCCCCTAGCAGCGCCCCCTGGCGTCAGATTTGGGATATGAATATGCAAAGATATAGAGCATGACATGCTCTATTGCTATACAGAGTTTGGAGTTCAAAGAACTCATAATACATAAAAACCCCACAGATTTCCATATCTGAGGAAATAATTGCTGGTCTCTTCGAATAATGAACTGCGAACTGCGAACCGCGGTCTGGCTTTATGAGCGTTTGGAATTCGCGATATCGAGAAAAAACCCACAGATTTCTCGACGAAAAAGCGAATTATATTTGGAGACGCTTCCTTAGGCATTGTTAAACCTTGTTCACTCATTCACCTTATTATGCGTTATCAGTTGCCACAACCTAAGTTCGAATAGATTAACGACACTAATTAGTAACTATATGGCATAACTGTGACATAACTATATTTTTCACAGGATGGCGTTTTCACCTGGTTACAATGGAACAAAACCGCCTTACCGAGTGACAGGTTTACCACTTCGACATGAAAGGGAGTTCTGCTTGACAAAATCTCAACGAGGAAGGTCCCCATGAGACTTTGGTCTGAAATATGTCATTACGATAAAGGGGGCGATCGTCTGAGTTTGCAGGAGAAATGTATGGAGATAAATGTTCAATTTTAATGAGCAGTGTTCACGGTAATCTAAAGTTTTGCTTCCACGTTGAAGACTCCAAGCTCAAGACTGCTAAATCAGATTATCGATCCATTCTATATCTTGGGTGTTTGCGGGTGAGGATGTGTTCGAAATGGCTTCTCAAATCAATCCACTAATGAAGCTGCTTCAGCCCCTAATGGAATGACAACTTGCTTCCACTGATACAAGAGCAATCTCGAGCAATTACTGTCAAGTTATCGGCGTCTTCGTTGACTCGCGTTACATTGGCAAATACAGCTAATTGGATATTCGTCGAAGCAAACAACAAAGGAATCCAAGGATATAATGTTACACAGTTAATTAAGCAGGAAAAAAAATAACTGCGATAGCTTGCCTGTTGAGATTCGCGGAAGGAAGGCGCTCCGCCTACCCGGCCGGCGGACCACCCAACTTGAATCCCCTCCTGATAGAGTTGACGAGATGTGTGAGAGCGAGTCTAATATAGTGTACTACTAAATACTGACAGACAAACATAAACAGTCCACATTATTTTACACACTTATGTTTCACGTCCATCAACAATAATTATTGAAAATTCGTGTATGCATTTCAATAAAATGTTCCGCAGACACGGGCACAGCAGTGCTGTGGTCGGATTACGTTTTCTTTAATGATGAATTAACTGCTGGGATTACTCTGGGCATGAGAGTGGATCATGCCCAGTTGCTGAGGTACAAATCATCACAAGAATCATTTAGGATAATGCACTATGCAGACAGAATAGCGGCCCGTGATATTATGTTCCACCACCAATGTGTGATGCGTATAAGTATCTGTTGATGGCGAGATTCTGCTGTCCCCGAGTATTTTATTCTCTGTAAAAATCGTTTTGGTTGAAGTAACACGGTGGAGAATAAAGCGCTTAGTGATGGTCGGGCCACGCAGACTTCTGAATAAGAACTTACATTCTACTGATATTTACTACGTTTGGACCGTTTCTTTATTCTTACAGTGACCTAGATCATCCGTCTCCAGTATATGACTTGATATATGATATGATTAGGCTATTGTACCATCACTTTTGATTATTTCTATCTAACTAACGTAAAACCCGTCGTTCAGGCGGGAATTTGCACTTTGTTTCCCTTCCCTATACATTGGACACTTTCAGTGATGATACATAAGTGTTGCCCTATGTTAGGGTACATGTTCCTGGCCCCGGTGAATGTATCTCCACGACCGGATTGATATACTGGCAAAGTTGTCCAACCTTCCGATCCTTGGTGGGTGCTAACTGTTTTTTCTTTCAATCCTCATCATTCCTCACTACTGGAAACCCCTAATGCTGTCCTAAACACATTTCGATGAGGAGAGATAGATCCACACATGTTACTATGGTGTTCTATTTGTGCCAAGTTTCCGTCGCCTTTTCAAAACGCGACGTCGCCTTTTGAAACGCGACGTCGCCTTTTGAAACGCGACGTCGTGTTTCGAAACGCGATGTCGCGTTTTTAAAACACGACGTCGCCTTTTGGAAAACACGACGTCGCCTTTTAAAACGCGACGTCGCGTTTCTTTCCTTTGTTTTTGCATTGTAAAACTCGACACAACGGAACTCGACGTCGCGTTTTCAAAAGGCGACGTTGTGTTTCACCCACGTCTTGTTTGGCAATGTTAAAAGATAGGAAAGAAACGCGACGTCGCGTTTCGAAAGGGGACGTCGCGTTTCAAAAGGCGACGCGTTTTGAAAACGCGACGTCGCCTTTTAAAAAACACGACGTCGCGTTTCTTTCCTATCTTTTAACATTGCCAAACAAGACGTGGGTGAAACACGACGTCGCCTTTTGAAAACGCGACGTCGAGTTCCGTTGTGTCGAGTTTTACAATGCAAAAACATAGGAAAGAAACGCGACGTCGCGTTTTAAAAGGCGACGTCGTGTTTTCCAAAAGGCGACGTCGTGTTTTAAAAACGCGACGTCGCGTTTCGAAACACGACGTCGCGTTTCAAAAGGCGACGTCGCGTTTTTAAAAGGCGACGAAAACTAGGCACAAATAGAACACCATATGTTACAGTGTGTACTTGTGTATGTTGTCTTCACGCCCCCCTGTGGGGCTTTTGTTCTTTAGTGTTATGCCACTTTTCACAAACCAATTGCTATTCTGACAAATACCCACAGTAACCCTAATACCGTCCTGACGAAGTTGAATGACAATTTGACCGAGCCTCTGACCGTACGGACAGGACAAACAGAGAGAGATGGTTACTATACGTTTAGTTAAATACCACACAAAGTGGCGCTTGTGTCGTACGATAATGCCATGCCAGTCCACATCAATTTCCACGAAGAAGATAGGCTGAGATTCGATTTATCAAATGGGTCATTTCTGGTTTCTGGGACGTATTATGCAGTCAGAATATTGGCTCGTAAGGTCTTGTGACTTGGTTCAGTGCGCCGGTATCTTTTTCTACCACAACTGTATGTAATGTTTAATTGTTGTGTGCATATGACGAGATTCTTCTGGTCGACTGTTAGTCTCCGATGCTTATCGCTGTACATATCATTGTGATTGTAAATTGTCTGGTCTCACAGGCTTGTGTTCTGAATAACAACTTGGATTCTACTAATATTTTCCCTGCTTGTGTCGTTTCTTCAATCTAACGGTCACACAGTTCATCACCCTCCATCAGATGACGTGATAGAGCATTACATCATCGCTCTTGAAATATCTGCACCTACATGTAATACCGCTCAATCCAGTGGAAGGGGGTGTGTGATCATGCAATTCATGGTGATCACTGAGACAAAACGTGACTCACACACAAATCTTCGTAGGAATCATTGTTGGTTCTTGGGATGCATTGTCATCATATAGGCCTGTGGGGTCATTTAACTGCTTAAACGGAACGTTTTTTTTACCACCATTGAATGGTGCGTTTATGTTTTATCCGTTTATGGCAAGAGATTCTGCTGATGGACTGTTATCCATCGGGAATTAACCTATGTGCAAATCATGGTAAATGCAGTTAACAATGAAACGAATGAAGCCTTCGATCGTCTTCAAACTTCAACTTCTCAGTTGGGTACGCTTACGTATCACAATTTTGCTTAATTTTTTTGTGTATCCATACAAACTATACGTTTTCTGAAAGCCCTTGATTCAAGGAATTTAGATAGATAAAAAACTTTCTCGAATTGATTACAAGAATCGATTTATTTAAAGATAAATTGTGTCCTTTAGAAAAGTATAGTCGCGCTAATAACTCTCTCAGTTTTCATCAAACAAACTTGCTTTTTGGGATAATGAACTTTACCATTTGAACAAAAATAGGTTGCCTCAGTTTTTTTTAGCTAGGGCCTAGAAGTTATTTTATCGTTGTGCAAAGTTGAAAGATTGAAAAAATCTACAAAAACTCGACCCCTATCCATTAAATCATATATAATCCATGAACAGGGCCGAATTTATAAAATTTGAGGCGACCTTTTGAAGATCTACATGATTGGAATATTGTGTTCAAAGTTCATGTTTGTACATAAATAACAAGAGAGAAATTAGAACGGGAAAAACACTTTTTGGCGAAAACTAAATGGAGAAAATGGCAAAAATTCAATCAGCACTACTGCACCACGAATGGCTTGAGTTTCAAAAAGTCATGTTTTTGTACTACAATGCACTAATTTTCATAATTTCTTATTCCCCCCCCCCCCCAACTTGTAGGTTTGACTGTGTACTCTGGTAGAAGACCAACACAAATTGCGATTTTGAAGCTTCGACCCGATACAGTAACCTTGATAGGGCTATTCCATCATCGCTCTTGAATATTTCTACCTGATATCACTCAAGCCTGCGCAAGGGCCTATGTGGCCATGCCATTCAGGGTGACTTGATGAAATCTACCATAAAAATCTGGATGAGATATTAATCCTTACATGCTTTATTTTTGGTTATTGGGATTCATTATGCAGTGAGGATACTGACATGTTGAGTCAAGTGATTTCTTTTTTCACCTCCACTGTACACCAATCATCATGGATGTGTCGATTCGAACCGGGACATCTTACCTGCTTCATTGAAACCTGTTTATCGCTTCTTCCCTGCATGAAGCTTATGTTTTATATAGCTTCAACGTATGTTTGGGTTGGAGTTTGGAGCTTGTTTCGCGAAATAAGACCTTTCGACTATGGACTCAGAAATACTTGATGACGGACGCCTGGCTACTGAATGTCGGATCTGACGTCGGACTAATGAATGTTGGATCAGACATCTGATTACTGAATGTTGGATCTGACGCCGAACTACTGAATGTTGGATCTGACGCCGGACTACCGAATGTTGGATCTGACGCCGGATTATTGAATGTTGGATATGACGCCGGACTACTGAATGTTGGATCTGACGCCGGACTAACTGAAAGTTGGATCTGACGCAAGACTACTGAATGTTGAATTTGACGCTGGACTACTGAATGTTGGATCTGACGCCGGATTATTGAATGTCGGATGTCCTCGCCGATCTGCTGAATGTCGGATCTGATGCCTGCCTATTGACAGTCGGATCTGATGCCGGACTATTGAATGTCGGATCTGACGCCGGACTATTGAATGTCGGAACTGACGCCGGACTATTGAATGTCGGATCTGACGCCGGACTATTGAATGTCGGATATGACGCCGGATTATTGAATGTCGGATCTGACGCCGGACTATTGAAAGTCGGATCTGACGCCGATCTACTGAATGTCGGATCTGATGCCTGCCTATTGACAGTCGGATCTGATGCCGGACTATTGAATGTCGGATCTGACGCCGGATTATTGAATGTCGGATCTGACGCCGGATTATTGAATGTCGGATCTGACGCCGAACTACTGAATGTCGGATCTGACGCCGGATTATTGAATGTCGGATCTGACGCCGGACTATTGAATGTCGGATATGAAGCCGGATTATTGAATGTCGGATCTGACGCCGATCTACTGAATGTCGGATCTGATGCCTGCCTATTGACAGTCGGATCTGATGCCGGACTATTGAATGTCGGATCTGACGCCGGATTATTGAATGTCGGATCTGACGCCGGATTATTGAATGTCGGATCTGACGCCGGACTATTGAATGTCGGATCTGACGCCGGATTATTGAATGTCGGATCTGACGCCGGATTATTGAATGTCGGATCTGACGCCGAACTACTGAATGTCGGATCTGATGTCTGCCTATTGAAAGTCGGATCAGACGCCGGACTACTGAATGTTGGATCTGATGCCTGCCTACTGAAAGTCGGATCTGACGCCGTACTACTGAATGTCGGATCTGAGGCTGGACTACTAAATGTTGAATCTGACGCCGGACTACCAAACGGTATCAAACTGTTCATAAATGTATATGTATATATGTATATTGACGAGTCATAAATATAATGCTCTGTTTATTTCCACAAAATACTTATTCGTGGATAGTTTCCGTGTTTCCAATGTTACGTACATTTCTCATCAACCAAATCAACGTCGAATTCGTTAACGTGATGGGTATTACACTAAGAACTAACTGTCGATCGCTTTAGCGGCCCATTCACAGCGCCCTTTCTACATATTAGCCAACAGACGACGACCGCCTCTATTTGACTTGACGGAATCATCGTAGAAGATATTTGTATCTATTAGTATATGTTTATGGCAATACATATACCTTACTCACATGCTGACCATACAACAAGCTCAAGACTATAATTATGACATAGTCAGCTATCGTGGTATGACTGCATGGTTTGTGTTGAACATATTTTGAAGTTAAACCTGAGGGGGAAATGGCGCTGACAATGTAATATGGCACGGGACTTTTGAATTATTGGCGCGGTACGGACTACTTCTGTCTTTAACCTTCGGACCTGACTGCTGTATTAGTTTGGATATGAGTGGAAGAGAGGAAACATATCCATGTGTGATACAGCCGTGAAGACGAATTATGTGGTACCCAATATGCGCGCCATAATTACGTCCTCGAGCACATCATCATTGGTTATATATTATTGAAGAGACTGGTCGTAAAAGCTTTCCACTCTTTTTTACCCTATCTGACCTGGGCGATTGGGGGGTATACCGCAGCTTGGGGAGGGACGGAAATGCCCACTCTCCCTATATATTTTCCCTATCCATATGGGCTAGAGTGCTAAAACTTACCACACTATATCTTTGGGTCAAGCTCTACTAGAAAATGTAAAAACAATCCAAGATGGTCGACATGATAACGTCACAGTGGCGCCATTTTCAAAAAGGCATCTTTTAACGATTTTTCGTTTTTTTTATTTATGTTATCTTCGCAAAAACTGCATAATAAGCAGAAACTTTGAAGTAAAACAATGCTGAAATCATCACTTTTCTGGTACCAATTTGAACTTACCCATGATCCGCTGCTTGAGGGGTTATGGGTTCATAATGACCCCAAACTGACACCAACAATCTAAAGTGCCAGATCTCGATTTTTGTCGTTCCAGGGCAAAAAAACAAACGGGGTGGGGCGGAAAATGTCGCCTGACCAGGTAGGACAGGTAGGGTTAAGAGAAATTAGCAAGTCGCTCACATATACCAAGTTTCAGGCCGATGGCTTCATCAGATCCGGACCAGTAGTTTTCTTCATGGTTTCTGCGATAAATAGGTAAATCCAATTGTCAAGCAGAACATGGTTCCCGTTATTCGGTTGCGCATGTGACCCAATCGCATTTAGTTATATTCCTGTGAAATATCGATGTGATCGGTCAAGTCTCATGATCCGCCCGAAAGTGCGTTTCCATGGTAACGAGTGAGTTCGACGTCGAAGTCAGCATTGTATGTTACTGCGGTGTCCCATAACATACATGTAGAGAGATACTTTCTAACTATTTTGTCCGGCCATTGCCGGCCATATTGTTTTGGAGGGCAATTTCCCAAGCAAGTATGTGAGAGACAGCGAACCACCGATATTCAGATTTAGTTCAGAGGTTACAGAGGAGAATACCTCTGAAGTTGCTGAAGTTCTCCGTCCACAGGTTTTGCACTACACAGGCGTCGTGGGTGATGGATTTGTCTTCATGGACGACAATGCCCATCCACATCGGACAAGGGTTGTAAATGAGTTCTTCCAAACTGAAGGCATTGAGCGGATGCAGTGGTCAGCCAGTTATCCAGATCTCAACCCCATCGAACATCTGTGAGATCAGTTGAAGCAAGCGGTCTATCGTCGAGATGGAGTCAGATCTTGATGATGTGAGAGACCCGCTGCAGGAGGAGTGGTTACACGCTTCATCAACACGATGCGAGCTGGTTGCTGGAGTGTGATACAGTGTCGGGGTGGTTACAAGCTATGTTAACGATTACTAGCCGTCGAGACACCAAGTGAACATGTAGAATGTGTGATGAAATGAACATTTGCCATTGAAAAATCTGGTTGAACCTGTTTGTGTAATTTTCAAAATCCGCCCGAGTTCCAGTTTGCGCATGCTCATTAGAGCACAACTGTTCCTACAGGATAATCCTTGGTACACCGTATCAGCTTCACTACTGGGATATTGTGTGCAAAATTCATCGAGATCGAGCAAATATTTTGAGACATATCGAACAACGCTTTGGGAGAACTTACTTTTGCTGCACTGTTTAGTTCCAGGTTGAGCTTTTCATCCGTGTCTATGTGTTAATGTCCAGGGATGAGTAACTAACATTGTGGAAACTGTAATAATTTCTCTTTTGTGTTACAGTTGACCAAAAGTTGAATCCATATCGAAGGCAACACGAGGGATTTTCTTCCGCTACCAAATTGTTTTCCGTCATATCATAACAGTGCGCCTAATTTCGAGAAACTGGTAACACTGTCGTTTTTTTTCTTATCATAGTGCTGTCTCTCCAAGACACCTTTGTGTAGGCAGAGATGATGCTTCACGCAGTCGCATTATCCAGACACCGAAAACAACAGTGTTTGATCTATCCTGTAATGGTGAGCGCGAAACGAGGAAGCAACCATTTCGATTGTTCAATCTTAGGTATGACTCGGCCCAAAATCGATCCCCGGACCTCCGGATCAATAAGCCGTTGAACACTGGCGGATCATATTAGCTGTGTGAAATTTTTGAATTTGATAGTATCCTCGCCCTGACGAGGTGCACTTCGCGGCAGTATCGCGTGGAGGATATTCACAGTGACAAACTAGATATGATGTCAGGTGGAATTAAGATATTATAACGACCGTCCATCCTGTCGAGCATGACCAAGGAGCTTCATACAACCAATCATGGGTCTTCATCGTACATCAAGTATCTACCCTGATTAATGAACACATTGCTTTTCTTTTCAACGCCGAAATTGTAAATTGTTGGGCAGTTTGACGATAGTCTTGATACAATAGCGATCACTTGTCTCTCACTATTTCCAGCAAACGGCTGAAGTATGATCAAACCGTTGCTCGCGATGATCTGGCAAAATAAATAGCTTTCATGCCTGCAATATGCAAGAAAATTGGAGAGAAAAATCCGAAAACACGACTGTCTGAGGACTTCGCGAGAGTTTCATTCCGAATTTTCTCATGATCCTTTTCATCTAGGATTACGTAAATATTCCTAAAAATGACCCCAATATGATTTTCAGAATAGTCAGACAGATCAGCTCAGTTGTTCTCTTCGTTCCGTAGATGTGACGAAAAGTGTGGTTGATGGGGTGGATTGGGGTGCAGTTGGGTAGGATGGCGTGCATACTCCCAAGGACAGATATGGTTGAGTGTCATCCAGAATGTAGGTTCCACAGGATTAATAATACAATTGAGAGGAATAGACTGCATTGGGAAGACAGAAGACAGACAGAGTAATGACGAATACTGCGATATAATAAAATTGAGATGAATGAAGACTTTATTGGGAAGATAGAAGACAGAGTAATCACAAATACTGCGATAAGACTTAGATACTTCGTCAGAACTAAATTTGTCGTGTTGACTTATTGTTTCGTTTGAATAGAAAATCAGTTATCGGAAGACGAGTCGACGTCTCCCTCATGGATTGGCTAGAGAATCTGTTTTAAACCCAGGCTGACAAAGAGGCCGCCACGATGAACCAAGCCACTGATCGAACGGCCAGCATAGTGGCGTCATTTGAATTTTTGGTGCATGGCTTTTCCACAGGCAAGGTCTTCTTGATTTCAGGGGGATTAGTGAAATTGTACTCCGTCTGTAAATCATACAATTCAACAACGATTATACAAGTTGTTATACACATATAAACGATTCATGTCACTATAAATATAAAATTATCAATGTGATATCCCGTTATAATCGAGCAAAGGTGACATCAAATGCAACTCAAAGAAATGTAACACATTCCCACGCTCACTGTTTCATTTCATATGTTAATAGCTATTGAGGGATCAGACTATTATTTGGGGGGGGGGGGAGAGGTGTAATTCTGGAAAAAAAGACTTTGGTTAAACCCATCGAACAGAAACTGGCCACTGGATAAGAATAATTTATATAGCATTCCGAATATGAACATCCCGTTTGTCACTCTGACAAATCGATTCTGTGACGCTGGAGGACATAATTTCCCCTCCATCAGTTTTTCTACTCCTTTCGAAACGATGAAGTATGAGAATGTCAAACTTTCCAGTCTAATACCCAGTCTGTGAGGCCTCAGTTTAAAACCAAATACGTCATCGTATGTCCATAACAAAATGGAGAATTCAAAATGGCGAACTAGTGGCGTCTAAAATGCCTGTTTTTCGCCATATGTAACTTTAGTTATACCAAAGCTTATATATTCCAAAATTTAACTGTTCCACGTCATAGCTAATCAGCTGATGTTCATTTTGGCCATATTTATATATTCTTTCACGTGGAACATCATTAATACATTCACAGTGTCTGTCCTCTGAAACCAGCATAATTCGTCTTTTTTTAATTTCATTTGAAGACTTATCCAACTCATTTGTTTTCCTGGGACAATTTCCGCATCATAGTCGGCAAATAGTTCATCATTTTGAGTTCATCTTGTGCGTATTGCCTACTCTGTTACGGTTTAGGTAAAACTACAGTAAATGACGTCACTTCCGCCAAAGGTCGACGTTCCGCATTAAATGATATTCCGCATTAACTGATCAGTTGTGTTATTATTGGATAATATCATAGCTAACTTTTACTGTGTTCCGCTTGTTTAGTAAGTCTCGATTTATTCCTGAAAAAAATTGTGACAGTTGCGACCCTGTATTCTGTACAGGACACCATCAAACGACGATACCCACGTGACCAGCTCAGACGGAGGAAAAGTGCGTGCCTCAGAACACAGTTTGCGTCCTCAAAATCTGATTGGATCGGAGTATGGTTTGGTACATTTCACGTGAAGTGAGAGGAGTGGTAATCAACAACATCAGAATATAGTTTCAAGCAAAGTACGAGAAGGTCAGTTTTTCAGGTGCGAATACATTGTAAACATGTTTAACCTGAGACGTGATAGGACAAATCAATACTGTATTTTTACCTACATAGAGCAACACGAGTAAATTCAAGGTGACAGCCATGTGGGGTTATTTGGAATTTGCATTCTTGACAATTGTTGACCATTTTGAAGAATTGACTGATTTCAATATTCCAAATTGTTGAAAGTCATACAATTTAGAAGATAATGATCATTGTCAGGTTAGTTCGATTCTATTAGTATAATCATGCGCATGAAGCCCCGGGAATAATGGAATATTGCCGACACGATGGATTCTCAGGAATAACCATTTAACCTTTCTAATCTTGGAAATTCTCATCTCATACTTCCCATTTGCCGAAATCGAATTTCCCTAAATAATAATTTGCTATCAGTTTAGGCCCATTATGTGAGCATTCTTATTACCGGCGACAGCCGTTCTCATATTTTATATGAACCACTCATGTACAAGTGTCTCATAGAAATTCACATGAGATGAATGGATAGGAAGTCACGCATGTGATACACATGATTCACACGCGTGATTCGCAAAAACAGAGAAAGAACAAGTAAAGGTGATGGGAACTTATGGCAGTGTAATCTTATGGAACTCGCTGGAATGTTTTCAAAATTATCTTTGCTTACTGCTCCATAAAGCATAATTTGGAAAAGTGTTCGGCTAAACATAATCGCCTTGTCCAATACGTTTATGGTGTCTTCTTTTTACTGCATTTTGCAGGAGCTTATTCCACACTGCGCATAGAGAAAGATTAGGGGAGTTATTGTCGTTTCAGTTTTATACCTCATTTTCAGATCACAAAAACTTCTTACCAGGAAAAGCTTGATAACAAAAGACAAAGTACAGATTCACGGGATATTAAAACATTCAAACTTGCAAGATTTCTGGTGGTTTCGAAATTTCTGCTCTCTGCTGGTGTTTCAGCAAGTCAACACGTCATTCGAACAAACTGATCAGAAATTAAATGAAAATCAATAGCTTGAGAACTTATGTTCTATTCATGGATCACAAAAGCGGGCATCATTTTCAAAACATCAACTACTGATGTCGAGGAAAGCAATTCCCCCGCCCTTGTTTTTTTTTTTTTGCTCCTACCTCCCTAACTTGAGAGCTGACATTCCGTGACATTGTAGCTTATCATATTGGGGTAATTTTGAACTTATTTGCATAACCTCAAAAACAGACGAACATGGGTAAATTCAAAATGGCGTCCATGTGGGTAACAGAAAAATGATGTTTTCCTCTTTTTTCTTCAAAATTCCTGCTTTTCCGCGAAGTGGGCAAAGGCTAATTTATTTCACATCAGACTATTATTTACTAATTCATCGTGGAGATTTTGCGAAGAAAATACATAAACAAAAAAAATCGTACCGAAAAATCGTTAAACAAAATGCGTTTGGCGGCCATCTTGGCGTGTTTCGCATTTTCTAGTAGAGCTTGACCCAAAGACATTGTGTGGTAATTTCCAGCACTCTAGCCTTAGGGATACACACCAAATCGCCCAGGCCAGATGAGCTAAACATTCACCTGAGTGTAATGATTGAAACAATACACTATGGAGACCTCACAATAACAGATTCAAAAGAAAACAATCAAGCTTCACACATTTTATCAACCCTACCCTTAGTCGTTATTAAAGTATTAAATTCAGATGTAACTTCTATAGGCCAAAGAGACAGGAGGCATAGCTATCTGATAACTGCCTGCCAGATCCCCAAATCAAACTGGATTATTCAGGTTGTCACGTGAGGTTTATCGTTTGCCAGATGGTGTTGCCAGGTTATCCAAGGAAAGTGATGAGATGTATTATATACCGTTTATGTGGTGACCAGATTTGTAGAAAAAACCCTGGAATTGTCACGTGATAGTGTGAGATCAGTTAAGGAAAGTATCATATGTATAGATACCGTATATCTGCTAGCCAGATCCCTAGAGCTAAGCGAGATAAGGGAAAATTAACGTAATGCTGCGAGGAGAATCAAGGAAACGGACCAGATATCTAGGAATCTTAGCTCTGTTTGACACATCTGTAAAATTGTCCCGTAAAATTGTGATATCAGTCAAGGAAAGAGACCAGATGTGTAGATATCTTAACTCTGCTGGCCAAATCTCTAAAGCAAATTCGTATATTGGGCTGGTCACGTGATGCTCTGAGATCAAGTAGAGTGTCCAGATGTATAGATGCATTAGCTCCCCTGACCTGGTCACTAAAGTAATCTGGAATAATGGGTTTGTCACTACAAAATTCACATCCAAATGCATAGATACCTTATATCTGCTGGCCACATCTCTAAAACAAACGGGAATTATGGGATTGTCCGGAGATATTGTGAGTTCCTGGAACCGTTTTCTGGTATCCGGGTCGTTCCAGTCCACTCGTTGGTCCATAGCGTCAAAGAGAGATACACCTCTATATTCCTTCGGCTCTTTCACGTTTACATTGAACACTGACGTCGGGTCCCTGAGTGAAAAAACATTTACCGTGGTTCACAATGCAGTTCAACAATAGTGCATCATCTTCGACAGTCCACGGAACACCACGATCGAAGTTCATCTTATCAATAACGATATAGTTCAGAACAAAACATGCTACACCTGCGAATTTATACCTGCTTAGGTCAAGCAGTTTAATAAAATATAAAATGTGTTAGTGTTTCAAGATTGGCATCGACTTGGAATGAAAACTATGACGGAAACATTGGTAGGATGCATTATCGCGTGGTTACAAACATCAGAATACATTCCACTGAATAAACGACCGAATAAAGCATATTTGAGGTCAAAGATCAAAAGTCAAGATTTGCAAAGCAAATTGAGGTCACAAGTCAAGGCCACTTCGGTCCAAAAATCAGGAAATCATTGAAAATTAAAGACTGTTCAATTGATACGTTAGTGGGAAACGAGATGTCAACTTCAAGAATACCACAAATTTATGGCAAACAAGAAACGTATTGAGTTTTTAAAGGCCCAAGGTCAATGGCGACGATTGACTCAGTGTGCCCATAGGATTGAACGATGTGAAAGCT
The DNA here is from genome assembly GCA_036873755.1 of Hanleya hanleyi. NCBI lineage: Eukaryota > Metazoa > Mollusca > Polyplacophora > Lepidopleurida > Hanleyidae > Hanleya > Hanleya hanleyi. Next base: position 148,157 of record JAVTVY010043023.1, on the reverse strand, counting down.
TATCATACTTTGTCGCGCCCCGACGGTAGATAAAGCAACACTCTTGGCGACACCATACAGATGTAGATTCGAGAGTATTTTAGAGAGTAAAGTAGGAAGGCGTTTTGAGCATACTTACTCCAGGGTGAGGTTAGCGAATTCCGCTATAGCAGCTGGTACATGTGTACTTTGGCATTCGCTCAGCTGTATGCGAGGATAGTATAGAGCAACGCTTAAACACATTTCCTGTCTGGTACTTATGCCACCCTTTAACGAAAAAAAATAATGAACATTTATTGAAGCTTGATAAAAGAATAGAGCATGCGGGTGATAAAAAGCACGTCCTGGAGTATAAGATCTAAATAATAATAAAACAATACTACCAATGGAAATGATCACGCATACATACTTATTGCATCTACAACACAATAATTGATTATGATTATTTCAGTGCGGGGGAAAGTACATCACAGGTAGTAATTTTCGAAAATAACTTACAAAGGTGATTTTCGTTTTATCCGTCGACTTGTAATAGCACTCGGTGAGCAGATGGTCCCCCTGTCAGAAAGAAAGGAATAACTACAACTGATGAATTGCATCTGTGCTTTGAATTGCTTTCCTTTCTTACTTACAAAAACGTAGAATCTAACTCAGAAATGATCAAATAACTCTGGTGAGACTAATTGAGTGAATAACGTCCATATCCACGTGATTATGGAGGAATACTATGACAATTTGTCAAATTTTACACAACATGCTGAATTTCCCTACAAATGTTCAACGGCTGCAAACTGAATGTTTAATTTGACGGCTATACCCAGACAGCTGAAATGGGATAAAAACAACAAAATATTAATATCTGACCATGTTGATACATGAGAACCATTTAAGTGTATTACGGGAGTGAGTGAGTGAATAGGATTTAACGTTGCTATCAACAATATTTCAGTTATATCACGACGAGCCAACTAAGCACCACTCAGCCAAGTTGCGATGCTGTTGACTTAAAGAATAAATCATTGAAGCAACATGGAACCAGACACCCGCCATCCACCCTATACAACACTGAGGACAATACAAGGCACAGGCAGGATGATTACAACAGTGCAATAAAGACAAGTGCAATTACAGCGCAAGACACCACGTTGCTTCTCAACAAAGTGTATTGAAACAACAGGAACCAGTGCCCACCCAACCACCCGTATTCACTTTTATTAAACCTTCCTGGACATGGAGTGAGAAATGCCCTAATTAACTGTTATACTGCCACTAATTCTGAGAAAGCATGAATACTTTCATTTCGATTATATGGTGAACTGAACAACAAAAACAACAGTTGTCACCTGGGGGAATTAACCTTGACTAGGCAAACATGAACTCGGACCGTTATCCCACCATATTAATACACAAATAATGCACAATATATACAGGTCTTCACCTGTCGTGTCCCCCAATTTGTTTTCATTGAATATCCTATCTGAGTCTGACGTATTATCACGTAGGTTTGGACGCAGTTTCACTTCTGCTGCATTCAGACGCGAAATTCAGCGACACCCGATGCCAAAATACACTTACAAATATTTTTGAGGGAACACATTTTAACATAACTATTTTTTGTTCAACATACGCCATAAACATGTACAAATTATTGAACGATTATTATTTCGATGCCTGATTTTCACCGTTCATCCAACAATTCATGGACGATGATTCGCTGCTGTTCACTCGAATACCTTTATACTAAAAACTGAAATGGACTTCAAATGTATAGAGTACCACACCAAGATAAATATATTAAACGCAACATCGTGGCGATGAAAAAAAGAAGCCGGCGTTCAGAAGAACTCACGCAATCCCATTGGCTAATATTTTGACTGCATAATGCAATAACTAAAAATGGTTCCTGTAACTCAGCAACACTTTTACTGAAGGTGTTCACCTCAGCAACACTTTTATTAAAGGTGTTAATGTGGACATCTTGATTGATCAGTGCGAAAGTAATCCAGCCGCAGTACGAAAATCATTTTTCGCTCCAATGCTTTTCGATAGGGGAAAATATCAGTCGTAATAAATTCAACTTCTAGATGAGTTGAAACATAAGGGGACTAAATATTATTCTACAGTAGACCCAGAAATGAAATGTATTAGCTTTCCTCTTATCTCTTGCAGGAAGTAATGTGATTTAAACTGGATATTTTAGAGAGCATACATATGGGCACACGACAAGAATCTTGATCGGAAATTACACAGACCATACCGGAACGTATCTAACTTGCATACCGCGAACGTCGAGTCAAGATGAAGCTTAGTCGTTTGCTTGAAAAAATATATAATCTTCCATCTGCACTACCGTTCGTATAATTTCGATTGAAGCGGATCATGTACGACATTATACCAAAACAAATATCAAATACAAACAGGTCGTCTGTATGGCATTGACAAGCAAAACTTAAACTTCTTACTGGTTTGATAGTTATTTCCTTCTCCAACATCCTAGTTTCTTGAAAGTTGAAGTCATAATTGTTGTCTTCAATGATCACTTCCTGTTCTATTCCGTCCCGGAAGTGTCTCAGTCTAAGGGCAGTTCCAATGAGGTGAGCGTGCAGGAACCCAGCAAATACATGGATACCATCAGGTTGATCCGCCATTGCCTACAATTGATAGAATAACTTGTAGAATTCTATTAGCAGGACACTATATTTCGGAAGAAATAAAAGAGAGTAACGTCATGTTTGCTAAATCAGAAGCCTTTCCGTATTAATGTGTCTTCGCATTGCCGTCTGTTCATTTAAATCACCATGTTGTGAACGAAGCTGGTCGGCGAAACTCTGGTGTTACCCTCGTCATCTCGCACATGCACAGAGACTTTCTCATCACTTTCCTCATTTGGATCGTTTATTAATTTCTCGATTACCTGATTCAAACACTCGGGTACACAATGGCCATCAGACCGGAAGGATTCCATAAAGGGCGGCACCATGTGCATTTTATAAACCACAACTCCCGTGGATACAGAACCCGCGTCATATTTTCTTGGTCTGGGCGAAAGAGTCAGTCTAATTCCAGATGAATCCGTGATACCTGATAAAAACGAAAAGAAATCCATGAACATGCATGGAACCAAAAGCATCGAAAGCTTCGATCGTGAGACATCCATTGACGGCATTGGAAGCCGGGCGTAGACTGACGTCGCTGAAAGCCTGATATCATGAAGAGATCAAATAAATATTCTTTGCATTGACTATATTGAAAGATGCGGGTTTGGGGAAAATACTGATTGTGGGAGAGACCGGGCTATTTGCAGAATGGAGAGGTTGCAACGATGGATTTCAACTTATCTAAAAAAATGCGCGTATTTCGGTTGATTATTGGCGATAGTATGCAAGATGGCACAGCTATCTAACAACAAATTTCAGAGAATTTCTTTGAATTTCAGAGGGTTCTTTATTTTTTTTATGAGAAACGCGATTGTGCACTGAATGAGAGCATTCTGTGGGTTCTTTGCGCCGCTGAAGTAATTATTGATGCGACATCTCACAACTCTGAATATATATAAATAGTGGTAGAATTGTGGCCTTTGCTAATATACTTTTTTTTTAATCTTCTTACTATGTTGGGTGAATAAACTAGCTGGGGTGTGTTGCAACGTGGATGGACTTTCTGGAGCTTGGGTTAATCTAGAATTTGGGAATCATTCTGCTGTTTCCCAAGAATGTTATTCAGTTTCCACATCATGAACTACAAACATTTTCTTGAGGTATGCAGATGAAGCAGGGGTGCTCTAATATTTGAGCTTTTGCTACATAGATTTATTATGGAACAGTAAATCTCATCCATAGTAACAAAAGTGAGTTTATTTTTTACATATTGCAATTTACCCCATGATATGCAGCAGTTGACCCCAGATAGATCTATTTCATGTTTTTTCCGGTAGTTTTGGCAACATTTGACAGTCTATATGCATATCTTGTACGGGCATCAGTTCCAAACACCTGGTGTCAGTACAGAATACTATTGAGGCTTTGTAACAATCACGATTCAGTATGCCCGGTCTCCAATGTGTCTGCATTCACGGATATCGACCTCAGAATCATAGGTCGGCCGTTTGTAGTCCGTGCAAAGCATTTTAGCTGTCTTCTACTACGTCCACATCAGAATGCCACGCATTTGAATAAAAATCCCAGAAGACACCTCAAGTAAGTATATTGTTTTAATACAGGTTGTTTAGCGCTGATGACTACGACAAAATAATTCGATCTCGGAACGGCCATTCACTAACGAAAAACGCCTGTTACCCATCCTCCAAATTTCCAGTAATAAGTATCGCCAGTTATATATACCACACGCCATTCTGTTTATAACTGAAAATTCGATACCCGGCTAGTGAACTAATACAAACACAATACTGGTTTTACCTCGTGTTCCCTCAGCACTTGATACTTCAACAATTCGAGACACATAGATTTGCAACACGAATATGGTATTCACGCCATGTTGAATCTGCTATATATTAATTCGCTCATTGAAATGGTTCTCCATTCACAAAAGAATTACCCTGCTGGCAGATGCATTATAATGGCATAGTAAGGTGTACCTGCTATCGATTTAGGATTGTCATAATGGGTCTCCATGAGGATGAGTGAAGGGTCTTCATCAAATCCGAAAGGAAAACCGACATGTTCCGGAAAGTAGAATGGCTATTGTTGCAAAAATATACAAGAGGAGAAAAGGTGACACAATTTATTAATTCAGCAGGGGTAATCATGGTAATACGAACAGTGTCTGCTCAAATGCTTTGTTAACTGATAAAGATATTAAATTGTCACACTAAGATGAAATAAAATAAAATCGTTATACCTATTCTGATTAACTCGTTCTTGTATTACGATTAAACTTAACTTTTAAATAATTCGTATGAATCTGTAAAACATGTATTACAAGTGATTACACAATAGTTTTGGTGAATTGCAAAGTTCGTACCCCACCGCCGACTGCCCAGGCGAATATCATTGATATGCACCCTCGCCAGGCTTCAGTCATGATACCTCTGTCCATACAGTCGGCGCCCTGTCCCACCGTCTCGTTGGTTGTGCCTTCGTAACACCCAGTGAACACAATGTGATGTACCAGCCACTCATGTCCGGGCTCGATGACGGGTTCAAACTAGAAAAATATTAGCGCAAGATGAAACAGTTAAAATAAAAATATTTATGTCATTTGTAAACTAGCAAGCTCCAAACATGCGTATCTCACATGACATTTAAAGAGCTGATAAAAACACCAGGGTTTTCTCAAAGCTTGCCAGTTGTTGACCACTCCTCTTATTATCTCGCTTTTCAATTCTGTGTCAGTGATGGTGTCAGTCCTATCGCCAGTCAAATCAATAAATATGACCGACTGTTGCAAGTTGAAATCAACATGTGCCCTTATTCGTTTAAACAATGGAATTGTTCGTGATAGGAGTGTCACGGTATGCCATGAAGCTCATCTCTACATATGCCTCAGTCGTGCTTTCATCATCCATTCAACGTGATTGAAGTTGATAGTTGTAAGCAGTCTAAAATTTTAATGCCTGTCCTTCAGGGCTCTCGACTACGGCTAAAGTGAAATCAGACATCCGAAAATAATTTCACGCAAATTGCGGTATTCTACATGACATTTATTTTCCGTAGCATTACTATCTTGGTATAGGAGAATATCCCGAGCAGTTTATAAATTCTGCGTCACTGCCAGACGGATATCGATATCATTTGGTCCAAATGTATCAAGCATTACATTACCAGTTCCCACAGACCATATTTATTCACAAATGAGGGCAGGTATGTCAAAACGCTACGCATTTGTGTGCGTAGATGAAACAATTTAATAGTATTTCTTGAAATAGGTCACCGCAAAATGACGACCTCTACTAAGTGCTGCACTTCCCGCATGACAGGAGCCAATAGTCTTCGTACCTGGCACATAAACATCATATATTAGACAGAACAAACATAATCAGTTTCATTTTTCGAGGATTTCGCTTCATCGCGATAATTGACTATGAGTAGTGATCCGCTTGGATTATGAATGGTACATTAATATGCTATCATGGATGTCGTTGATTCGGCCAAAAATGTTCATAACGTCGTAGGTACCGCATAGAGAGAACGCTACCAGCATTTATGGAGGGAAGATCGTTTGGTTCCGCCTACTCAATTCATGCAATCTTCCCCCCTAGCTAGCTTGAAATGACCACACAGTAACACAACATATTTTTAATCCACCTATGTGGCTGCCTATATGGAAATATCCAATTCATCTGGACATTATTGCTAGGTAGAGGGTATCGACTTTTTCTTGTAACAAGTATTTCATGGCGTGAGGTGAGAAAATGCCACACCAGATGAAATATTTATGGTATTCGACAAGCAACAGTTGATTTTCTTTTTATTATATACGTTTGCGGTACCAGTTCATTCTGGATGTTTGAAAACATTAAAATAATTCAGATGTTGCAAGGATTTTAGGCTGAAGTTGGAACATTGAAATATCTTCACTTTGACGTCACTCACGAACTACTTTGCTGCCAACAATTCGCACGTGCTAAAACGGCAAGCGAATTTTTTTCAATCGGGTATCATGCACGTTAGTATTGATGGCATCCAGCAGATCTCATGACTTTTTTTATTAGCTTTGCCTCGAAATAAACGATTTTCATAATCACCCCTCCCCTCCCCTCCTGCTCTTCGACAGAAAGGCACGGTCGATCGTGTGTCGAGCCGGGTTTGCTCCGCCTCTCTACAGGCAGGATTGACGTGCTGGATTTTCCCGTAATTTCTTTCATATCTACCCGAATAGCACAATAATAATCTAGGAAAACTGATCGATTACAGTAAGTTATACGGACAATATGGGTTCGTAGCCAAATTTACCGGTCGTGGTTGTTGTGTGGAACTGGAAGTTCGGTGGTAGGGTTCCTTGCGATTCTGAATGAATACCCGCTGACAAGAGTCAATGCCATTGAATTACGTTGTTGTTCATGTCTTCTCATCAACTTTGATGCGACATATTCGTGATATGACCATAAACCTAGTGGTTTGGGTTAACTGCCCTCCCACTGTCATGACTGTGACCATGGTGGCATGTATTGGTGCGCCAATATCGATATCCTCACTGCTGGTGACATCATTTGTCATATCATCACAGTGGTCATATATTTGATATCACCACTGCTGTAAAATGTCGCTTCTATTGAACTGATACTATTCACTATCTCATGGCTAAGTAGATAATAAAATATGTGAACACTGTTATCTTGTTGAAAATCACCCTGCCATATACCAGGCTTTGTCGCTTTTAAGAATATTCAGCCAGATGATTAAGGCGAGGATTCCGTAGCAACAAACTAAAAAAAAAACAGTATGACGTACAGGTTACTGAAAAAATATATTCTATTCGCGGGGATATCTTGGTCCAAATATAGACGCCTGCAGCTCTAAATTAAATGTCTTTCCATTATTCGTTGTGCACGACGACTAAACACTGAATGCTGGATCTGAAGTCTATACTTGGAAACAGCAATTCCTCCCCTAAAATGAATTCTTTTCCAAACTATCCTCGGCATTGTAACAAACAGTTTTGAACATTATAACAAAAAACTTTTAACCCACCTTGATGACGTGGTGTTTACGGTCCACTTGGGGAATTGCAAACGCTTGACACCAATAAGTCGTATGGGTAGCCGGAACAGGTAACTTTGAACGAAACATGTATTGACAATGTGTTAAAAAGTTGACTAAAATATCCAACATTTCGAGTTAAAAGCAAACAGTAAGCATTAAATTATCAAAGCTATGCCCTATTCAAATTGTCCAAGAGGAAAACATGAACATTCCAAAACGTGGGGTTGTAAGGTGCAGAGACTCTCATTGTGATTATTATACCGAAGAAAGAAGCTTCTATTATTGTGCATGAGCATGTGCTATTGTTTATGCTAAGAAATACTGTATGTCTGTTACCCCGCACGATGTCAAGGACGTTTACAGTTGGAACTGGGATAGAATATCGATGAAACTTTACCTTATCGGTAACAAAATCTACGATCAAACTATCCTCGGGTATATCCGGTAATGCTTTCTGTGGGTTGAGGAGAAAGATACTTTTGGATCCTCTGTTTCCGGAGTGATACTTGGCCGTCCCTGTGAAGTCGGCGTCCTCGTCGTTGTACGCCCAGACCACACGGGCGGTCTCCGCCTGTTTCAGATGAGATTCAAGAGAGAAGTTTTGAAAAGTCATCAACCGGAAATTAACAATATGAAGTAGCAAGAGAAAATCGTCGACAATGTTACTTCGTCAGTGATGTCGGTTTGATGATATTATTAAATCTGTTGGGCATTTTTCTATCGCACGAAGCTATAAAAATGCATCAGCGGCAGTTAGGGATGGAGTTCATTTTTTTTATTTGTTTCCTGTATGGGACATGGGAAAACCGATAGCATCTTCTTATTATCCATGCGAACTTGTTTTTGGATGTCGACATCCTATTGCACGTTTGATCTGGCGCTCACATGTTCAACATTATTCAGGTATTCATCCTGCTATACAAATAGTATGACCACTATTCATTTTCAGGTATTATTTCAAGACCATTCCTTGGGTTTAGTTAAACAACCCGCTGCATTCAGGGAATATGTGCTAAATTTGACACTGAAATCTATGCGAATGAATTACGGTTGTACGACCTGTGCCTTCAGGAAGAATCCCTGAACCGTTTTGAATGTGTACATGTATCCCCGTTCCGCAAAAATAAATACGCATAATATTTCATGGTGTCATTCGTATAGTAAAATATGGCGAAAATCCACCTTACATTAATTTTTCGGTCAAATGGCGGATCGCAGGTATCCAATGCTCGCCAGAACCGTAGGGTTGTGTGAGTTTCGTTTTGTGATCCCCGCAGGAGGTACCAGTCCTGACTCTCATCCACAATCGGCTCTCGTTTGGCTGTGGCGTGACGATCCTGCATAATCGAAGAAAAACAAGCAGATCACATAATGTGACTTTGTTGTTAGCTGACATCACATCATCCAACGACCAAACACGTTAAACATATCTGGCCTAGGCTGTTTGGAACCTGTTCAGGCCTGAGCGTCACTTGCCCCACCCCCCTATCCTTGGATACCCTTGGATCAAACTCTACCAGAAAATGTTAAAGATTTCAAGATGGCTGCTTTGGAATTTTTGGAACAAGGAATTTTTTGGTCGATTGTTTTGTCAGATTGTTTTTAAATTTTGTATATTTCCTTTCCATGAAAGCACTATAAATAGTAAATAATAACCGGATCACTTTTTTGCTACCACACATGGTCGCCATTTTGAATTTATTCAAGATGCTCTGCTCGAGGGTGTGAAAATTGGCTCAAAATTACTCCAATATGATAAATTACAAAGCCACGGAGTGATAGCTCTCAATTTTGTGTCTTTCCGGCGATAGGGCAGAAAGTTTGGCCTTAATCCCTTCACTCCCCGGTCTGATAAGGTTAAAGTGTACGTGCATGTAGTCGTAGACCGTTTCAATAATATATTTTGTTCAAAGCAATTATGCGGGGACAGGGGAAGGGGATTTATATTTTCCAGGAGTGTTCGTCTCATTGCTCCACTCATAGAGTCTAGCGTCATGTGGTATAATCTGATATACCAACCAATGGAGAGGCGATACATGTAGAGTGGAGAATTGAACCGCTAAGTTCAATATACCAAGCATGTAGGTGATGATGTTTTCAGTTACCAACAGAATAGCGCGGACGACATGGATCCGTCTAAGTGCAGGGATTCGAAGACAGGGGAACTCCGTCAAAATGTATATGATTGATTGATTGATATTTATTCACCATATACCAACATAACAATAAATATAACAATGGTAAAATAATGGTTCAGATAATACAATATATATACATAATGGTTGGTGTGATAATGGCGGGAATAAAACCCAGATGGGCTTGTTCTATCCCATAATAATTTAGTGTATATGATAATTAAAAATAAATTTAAGTATATAGATATATTTACTAATAATATAATGGTGAATTATATGAGCTCAGAGAGATCAATTACATTTGTTTTGAACGTATATACAAAGGAGAGGATAGCTTAATATGTGTACTTGGGGAACATATGATACAATGATATATATAACTATGATTATATACACACATATATATATACATACATATTTATATAAACACACATGTACACACACACACGCACACACACCAATAGATATGAGACTTAATGTCATGATATAATTTTGTATAGTAGGCTATTGGATGGTCATTTTACTTTTAGTTTTGAATGTCGCGAGTTATTGGGTGGTATTTTAATCTTTTTTTGAATAATGATATGGAAGTAATTGACTTGAGTTCTGTGTTAAGTTGGTTCCATATTCGCGGTCCTTTGATATAAGTAGTATAAAATGATAGTTGAGAATTGTAGAACGGTCGATAAAGATTGAGGTGTTTCTGTCGTGTTTGGTATTGATGAATGTTTTGCAGTCTGGTAAAGTAAGTTCGGAAGCGATTTGGTAAAGAAAATGGTTGGTGTATAGCTTTGTGGATTAAATTTAGGATTACATAGTCGTTGATTTTATTGAAAGTTAACGTGTGTTTAGTTGGATGAATAATGGTTGAGTATGTGCGTATTTAGTTTTTTTGCAAATAATACGAACCAGTCGCTTTTGTAGAACAGTAAGTGGAGCAGTGTGAGTAGGAAAGGTATTCGCCCATATTAAATTGCAGTATGTAACGAGTGCGTAAAATAATGTATAGTACAGAGTGGTTAATGTATTTTTATTGACACAGTCCTTGATATTATTGATTACCCCGATGTTTCTGGATAATTTTGAGCTTAGTATGCTTGTGTGTGTTTGCCAGTTGAGTTTGTTGTTAAAATATACTCCTAAAAATTTGAAATTTTCAACAAGTTCTACGTCAACGTTGTTAATTCTTATAATTGGATGAAACGAAGATGACGAACGCATTTTTAGAAACATTTAGAGAGAGCTTATTGCAACAAAACCATTCGTATAATTTGCATAATTCCACATTCACGGTTTCAGAAAGGAGTTTCGGGTCGGAGGAAGAGTAGGTAATACTCGTGTCGTCGGCAAAAAGAGTAATTTCAAGATCTGAAGCAGCTGTGATATCAATAATGATATATATTTCTTGGTATAGTTTGTATTCGCTTGAAGTGATTTTGCTGCTGATATTGCATTACAAATTTGAGAATCCGATTATGGAAAATTCTCCATGGCTGTGTATATAAGTCTCTATCACAATTGCATTGTGTTTTAATACCGCTTTGCTAAATACTCGACACTAGCAATGATTTGTTATAATTTGTCATATATGTCTACAGTAACCGTTGTTGAGTAACGCCAAACATAAGAATGCTTAAAATATTGAATGTATGCCAGTGTAATATCATTCCTTGACTCATGTTCGAAACTGCAGCAGTAGGCTGCAAATATAATATTGTTAAGAAATCATGACAAAGTCAACTGGTTTGATTTCTGGCTAACTAGTTTCACAGTGTCTCGACGGTTTATCAAAGCTTTATTCGATCAAATAAATTACGGCTATTTACACATACACACATGTAATATTGACTTGGATACTGTAGTCTAAAGCGACAGTATATCTAACGTTAGACAAGTTCGTACATGGCTACATGTATATAACATTCCACGGACTTCAATGCATCATTGCTAGTATATGCTGTATTATTACAGACAAGTAACGAGGCAAACAATCTGAACAATCGAGAGGCTTAAACATATATTAACCGTGAGTTAAGACTAAAACTATCGGATTAACATAGTGACGACCAATTACAATTATTCTCTCTGTTAAGCTAAGAACGGAACTAATGGATGAAGTTTCTGCTACTTCACCTCTAGCCCGGTCATCAACCAGCACTTTGAAAAAAGGAAATATTTTAAATTTAATTCCCAAATGTCGGGCGCATTGAGCTACCTGTTTTGTAACAGGCAAACGTTGAAGGTGAGGCGTATTAATTTGCTGTCGGTGTACACGACACCTATTTCGCAAAGTATCCCCTGTTTCACCTATGTAGTACTTATTGCAACCGTTACACACCATTACATAAATTAAATTCCGAGAATTGCAGTTCACATTACATAAATTAAATTCCGAGAATTGCAGTTCATATTTGCATTAATCCGAAATGTATAATTGGTATTATGAAATGTGAAAGAGCTATCCAATATACATGTATCGCCACATTTACTCGTTTTGAAAGTGGAATCTGTGCGAGGGATAAATTTCGCCCTGGATAGAATTTTTTTTTAAGATTCGGTGCTTGCCGTTTACCGATTATAATGGTGGTGTTTCTGAATGCCTTTTTGAGGTGATCATTCGACTCAACATATTTTGATTATTTTGAATTACCGGAAAGAAGTTGAAATTGTTTGGATTATGGGTAGAAATAAATGGCAAGATATCTTTTTTGACTATGACCACATGATCTGAGTACCTCCATATCTATTTTCCGAGCCTTTTCAATTCCTATATCAATCACTTCTACTGGATAATGCCTCTTGGTCAAGGACATTTTTAGTTCAGATAATCGTATTTGTCGTAATTCACTCTCAGTCACGATAGTGCAAATTCGTCTTGCCAGAGTAAACGGTACGTGTTTTTCGACGTGACGTGGGTGACAGGAGTTATAGTCAAGGTACTGCTTCGTATCACTTACTTATATATATATGGGTCATGATATGAGTGTATGGACATTCGGCTTGCTCTGAAGGCAAGTTTAAACAGAAAAACGCCATTCAAGTACAAACCAAACACAGCCTTTTGTAGACGGCGTATCTGTAAATCATGTATACATACATTTGTGTAAGCAAGCGAATGGGCTGAGCCGTTAAAGTAGTAATATCCACATCATTAGACAAGGTTAGAGAATTTAGTATTTGAGTTCCGACCAAATACATTTTTATCGAGGGAGATTATTACTATTTTTATCTACGAATCCAGTTAATCCAATGTCTTTGTACGCTCGATCTCAACTACCTTTCATCCATCGTATTATCACACAAAAAATGCATAGTTACGTGGTAATTATAATAATTATTAAGGGATAATATTATCATCTTAACATGTTGTTTACCATAGTCAGCAGCATTGATTCATTCACACAGGCCACAAAGGGCAGTTCGGCAAACAGATTTTCCACGGTATACCTTAAAATTCAAAGTACTTACTTACTTCTCTTAACTACGTCAGAAAATATTGAGGTTGTAGTTTACTGTTTAAATGCCACCTAAAGATGAAATGATATCTACAGTGCCGACTAATTATTCTATCTGCTAATTATATCTTTTTCATGAAATACCTGGCTAAAACTGACATATTTAGAAAAAAAACACATTTATGGTGAAAATAATATTTGTTTAATTAGAATTTTCGCAAGAAAATTGGTTCGGATCTAATGAAAACTGTGACACGAATCCGGAGAATGTAAATAATTTATGATACAGGATTTTCATATTTATAAACAATATATCAATATAGTTGTTCGGTTATGAGCTGCTACACACGTAGAATGGGCAATGGAATGAAATACGTGAGTTTTATTAGTTTTGTGAAGACGAAGTTCTTAATATTGACGTTCGGCGAAAAAAGTAGTTCCTGTAGCCCTTTTCATGAGATAACAATAGGCCATGTAAGTACACTTGACTGAGCAAACCGTGTTGCCGTTCAGGGAAACAAGCCTATTGTTAATAAATTTCGCTGTCCTGGCCAGTAATGGGCGACTTGCCGTGCTAAATGCCGAACAACTCATTGACCCCCGTGATTCAATGGTAAATATCGAAGAGATGACAAGAAAGTGCATTTATCAGTATAACCTGAGAACCAATGACCTGATGCACCTAGTATCTTTCGTGGACAATGGCGTCGGCTCGCGCCTTCTACGGCTATCAACACATTCAAATTTCGACGCGTCGCTATAGTACTTTAAACAGATACATTTTCGCATATTTGTTAAAGGGTTTACGCACCCACATAAAGCCGATATGGTGGTCTCAAATTTTGCATTGATTAAAGTAGATGACGCTCTCATGTAGGTTAACCCTACCATGTCGGAGTGGGGGCATTATGGACTCCTCTACCAAACTTCCTACCCAATCTCCGGAGTTTACACATTGAGGTCAGGTTGAGCCTATTAACATACCCCCTCTCACGGGCAGAGACCCTGTGTGAATTAAAAACTGCCGTCATGTAGATACCAGAAAAGTGATGTGTTTTTTTTTTCAAAGTTCGTGCTTTTATACGAGGAAAATTGAGCAAAACCTATTTTATTCCACATTAGACTATTATTTACTAATTTTTCATGCAGTTTTCTCGGCAAAAATTACACCAACGACGTCACCGATAAATTCGGTAGAGGGGGCCATAATGTCATCAAAGCGGCCATCTTGGATGGGGTTTTTTCATTTTCTGGTAGAGCATGAGTCACGGGTATAGTGTGGTAAGTTTCAGCTCCCTAACTCAAGGGGTAAGAACAATAATTAGGGGGCCGAAATAGTATAGACCGGTCCCCAAAACGCCCAGGCTGAATAGGAGGTAAGGCGATTCTGAATTAATCATTGATAAAATTGCCCAACGCTTCCTCTGGCATCCAGTGTGACCTTCTATAATTCTGACTTTGTTCGCTGAGATCCATTACGGTAATTTCGCTTTATTTCAGGTATTAGTGTTCAAGCTAATCAAGCATAGCGACTCACCGTGAAGTAAACGCTCATGTCTTCGTCATGGACTCCACCGATGACAATATCTGATCCCGTCATGTCCCCATTAGGTGATATACCGAATCCCACGTATCCCAAAGTCTTCACTTGAATCTCGAACACAATGCTGTCATCGTCGAAGTTCCAAAACACATGGTACTTTTCGGCAGGGTCCAGTATCACAGAATGGACTAATATCTCGTGTTCGGGCGACAGAGACGAAGAAATGTGCACATAACATATTAAAACGAGAGACAACAGCGATGCCCCCTCCATCGTGCCTGTTTGTCTTCCAAGCTTGGCAGCGATTCCGTCTTCACTCCAAGATTGTGTGTTGTGCAACGTTCTCTGAGCCTGTTTTTCTATCTATGCTGGATTCTGGTCTGAATCATTCAAGCACGTGAGATAGTGTCGGTGTTTTATGGGTATTGTATCTGGTATTTCCTTTATATATGATGAGTAAACAGGGATGACATCGCACTTACCTATCTGTTATACAGATTAACAAACGTTATGTGCCTGACTCATATCATAAGTCTGGTCAAGACGGACATTTATGACGGATCATTATTTATGAGAGGCAGAACCTCACAGCGGAGCTGAGCAACAGCGGAACGTTCAAATTTGGATAAATTATATAATATATATTTCTCAGTTGTATAATCTTGTTTAAACGTTATATATGTTCTCAATTTTAGAAATTGACCATCTGCAAATCGTTGATGTTACATCTTTAACAATTATCAAAACAATGATTCATATCATCATCAAACAGAATAGTTTTAACATATGTACTCTATCTCCAATCTCTAGACAAATTCCAAAGAATACATATTGTGTTAAGCTACATCGATCCATACATACAAAACAATTCCATAGTCGGATAATTTCAACACTGCTAAGTACTTTTAGGAAGATAAATCCAAAATCACCACAAATTGCATCCACTGGTGTTCATTTATGAACTCCATTATTATAGCTTTGTGCTGTACTTACTATAATAATACAACATTGGAGAGTATTTAACGCCTAGCCCATAAAGTAGTAACAGTTTGAAAAAAGGAGTGAGTGAGTAGGATTTAACGTCGTTTTCAGCATTTTTCCAGTCATATCACGACGGTGCCCAGGCCTCCCGACGAGTGGCGAGTGATCACTCGCGCGCGCCTCATACTCGCCTGGATTCCGAAAATGGCGAGTTATCAATCACTCGCCAGTTCATTATGATCTCCATTTGAAAAATATTTCTTCCTACCATAAAATAGTACCTGGCTCACGCCTTGGCGGAACCAAATATACTAAATTGCAATCGGTAAACCGTCCAGTCACATTTCGACGGCCCCATTTCGAGTTGTTGTTGTTTCGAGTTTATCCATTACGATTACGGACCATGCTGCCAAGGATGGGGAGGTTGCCAAGGATGGCCGCACTGAGGTTGTGTGCAAATATGTAACTTGAAACTGAGACGAAGTGGAATCTTCAGAATGAATAAGATATTTAGCTCCCGGGAAATTCTGTATTAATTTTTCAAGATATTCTTATTCCTGTTTCTGCTAAAATGTCCATAATATCGCTTACAGGAATATGTGGTGTCTTTCCGCCTGGTTGTTGTTTTCGGACTAGGATTGATTGCCGCTTCTGTACCTAGTTGTACTTTTCCTTGGACCCTCTCCATATCCGCCCGCTACTGAGACCGCTGTTCTGTCGGTTTATTTGTCTGTGACGGAGTCAAATCACAACTTGTTTCGACAAGCAAATTGCAATCATGACGAAAGGAAAACCTGGTACGTTTGTTTTAATTAAAAGACAGTTATGGAAATTTACTGAATCCTGTGTTTGTTGTCAATTATTTTTCTTGCTGATGTTGAAATTCACTCGCCTGCGAAGCTTTTCAGGAGAGTGACTGAAACACTCGCCAACACTCGCCTGATGCCAAATTCAGGAGAGTGACGAATCACTCGCCTTTGATTTACTCCTCGGGAGGCCTGGTGCCTATATGTGCCAGAACATGAGTGTCCACAGTTCTTATTATCCTGGACAGTACAGCACCCGGTCATTCATCCAAGTATTGACCGAGCTCGTTGCTTAACTTCGATGATCTGACGAGAACTGTTGTGCCCAACGTGATATGCCGCACCCTAAATTGGATATAGATTTGCATTTACTTATTATTGTGCGTAGCTGAATCAGACAATAAAACGGCAGCAGTACTAAACTGCATATGTTCATTGGATATAACTCAGAGTTATTTATATTTTCTGTGTAATCGATAACTGTTGTCTCCAATTTTAAATATGTATTTAGTTCTTGTTTTTTCTATTTTACCCGATATTCCCAATTTTGGATTTACTGATATTAACATTAAATTTTCAGTGTTTACAATCTCTTTACATCATCCAACAGTTCCAGGAGGTCATCTTCATTATCTGAGAAAATAGCTATGTCATCAACATACGGCAGCACAGGTTCTTTTTACCATTAACATTAACGCATTTCAAGTTATTCAAGCAAAACATTGACATAAAGAGAAAAGAGCGTAGGAGAACGACAAAACCATCCCAGATATGTACACATCAAGTGCCTTGGCCTAATATCATCATCACGATGATTCACCAGTAGAGGGGACAATTATCGTTTGATGCAGTTAGGATACGTTCAGTGTGGAGAGAGTGAAGCGGAGGCGACCTCGCCATGACCAGGGGTGAAAAGAAGAGACCGGGGTGAAATGAGAATCAGATGAGGAGGCCGGCGTGAACTGCGAAAGACGGAGTGAAATGAGGAGTTCGAGCTGAAGTGAGGAGGTCGCGATGAAATGAGAATGCCGGGGTGAAATGAGAGGCCGGATTGATGTGAAATGTTCGGGGTGAGATAAGGAGAGAGAGAGAGAGAAATTAAGGTTTAAAGTCGCGTTCAGCAATATTTCAGCTATTTAGCGACGATCAAACAAAATTAAAAGTATTCAAGTTAATAATAATAATCCAACACATTAAAACATTGTGATTTCTCTCAATAACCTAAGATACAGTCTTCTTTCACCCGATTAAAAATATCTCCTGAATTAGCTGCTCGATATGAAGAATCTCTTACAATCTTAAAATCTATACAGTCGATACGAATATGTTTCACTGTGAGATATTCGTGGCCTGGAATACACCTTGGGACTGACTCTTTTTGTTAAGTGAATGTTCGTGAGTTAATCGTGTATGGCCGATTCTACATCGCCTGATCATGGCTTGATCGAAATGTTTCTGGCTGTTCAGAGGAGTATAGTCTACATTTTTTTTGAACTCATGGAGTTTGTTATTATTCACAGCACCCCATAAAGATTGAAACAATTTTCTCACATAAGTACAGATAGAGGGTCTGAAATCGCTATATGGGATTTTACAGTGAATATCGAACTTTTACCTGGTAGTTGACAGGTTTTAGTTTTGGAAATAAAGATAGTAGCACATGCTATTCTCTGGCCATCTTTAGAACCATCTGTATAAATAGCCTGATGCGATCTGTATTTTTCTCTCAGTAGACAAAATTCTTGTGTATTCACGAGCTAGCTTAATGTAATATTTACTTCTGATTTACCTGACGGCCATGGTGGAATTGGCAAGGGCTTGTTAGGTAAAATTTGACTAAACGTAATACCAGCTGCTACAATGTGTGGTTTCATACCAATTCCAAGAGGTGGAATAATGGAGGGTTTCTTTAAATAGAAATCCATGTACTGAGGGTTGAACACACAGGATGATATGCAGGATTCGAGTGATTTGATCGCAATGTTGTGATATATTACAGTGATAGTTTAATTTTTCGAAGATCTAAAGGAAATCCATCTGCTTCGACATATAAGCTTCCTTAGGGGATGTTCTGAACGCTCCAAGGCAAAGCTTAGTTCTTGATGGATAATATGATCTAGCTTTGCCAAGTTTGACTTGCTTGCACCGTTGTGAACAAGAGAGCCATAATCAAGTTAAGGAGATTCAGGCTATCTTGCTCAGTCATATTAAGAGACAAGATTATTTAAACCCACTAGTGCCATGGGAAGGAAATCATGATATGAAAAGTAAGCTAGTAAATGTTCAACGATAGCTTTAATGAACATAATGGGAAGGGGGAACAAAGATATATATTGTTAATATATATATATATTAACAATAATATATTAGATATACACAGAGGAAAGAATGCAAACGCAATATATATTAAATGTGCATACGTAACATATACATATAAAATTATTTTATTTTTTACAATTTACTGTTATTCGTTCGTAAGCTATTTTTCATTTATTTACCCGAAACATCACTATCAGACAGATATTCTGATATATTCATCGTCAAGCAAATGATGGCGTTCGGAAGTACAAATAATTGAAACACTACATATATGTCATTTCTATCAAGACATTTGCTAAGCCGCACATATGTAGAAAGGGTGTAGCCTCTCCTGATATAATAAATTAAGAATGCCTCAAGGGCTCGAAAGGGAATTGGCTGCGTAATGCTCCCAGGCCTTCTCCCTCCCCACCCCATCTTATCACCCCGCACCAATACACAGATTTGTATCATCGGGCAGTTATACCACCGTCAATTTGTAAATGTCGCTGTATGCATGTATGCGCTGAATGAAACGTTTTTGTAATACCCCCTCCCATTCATCATCAGTTATGAGATATACATTTATTCCATCTCTGATCTTGTAACAGTGTGTTTGTGTGTATGTGTGCGTTCGCGATAAACAACGAATCTGTTTGAGATATCAGTTTTCTACGACTTCGATTTGGAAAAACAAAAACTGTGAACAATATGTACTGGCATAGGATTATGATAATTTCATTTATACGAACCTAACATCTGTCTGTCTCAAATATACAGGCCATGCCGTACTCTTACTCTCTTACTCCAAGTTACATGAACTGCTTTCATCCTAGAACAGCTTTACTCGACACGTACTCGACCCTTCGTGCTGATTTCCACTCCTACTTGGCGATTAATAGCAGATATGGATAGTTAAACACCGGATTCGTTTGTGCATCACTGATAATCCCGATAAGCGTAAGATCCGTCCTTCCGCACGCATATTTATCTCTAACTGCGCCTCAGATATGATCGGTGATTTATTAATTTGTCACCAACAACGGAATTACATCTGGGAGACATAGACGGTGATGTTTACAAACGGCACCAGTATCATTAGTTTAAGGGGCCGAGGGAATTGGAAACGATAAAGAAAATAAGCGGTATGGATTAGTGCCAAATTGGAACGTACAATACCGCTAGTGGTGACGTGTTCGTGAAATCATCGCTTTCGTCAAGAAGATCAGTAGGAAAACTTGGCAGGTTACTGATGATTTTGTTGGTACTTTATCACCGCAGCTTGCTCACAGTGGTATAATGTTTGACCCCCACCATAAGATCACCGAGTATTATCAGAGTTCTTATACTGGGAGTAAAGTGTGAATCCACTTATAGAAACATGAATGTATCCTATGCGAAGTCTATGTCAGATACTTTCTGGGCCATATCATCGAATATGGACTGCCGTTTGTCATAATAGTTGATAATTTTTTGTGGAATGAGGTCTATTACAATTTATCCGAGTAAGCTCGACCACTTTATGGAAATGTACGATTAAGCGATCTCTTCACCTTATGCACATTTATGTAGCGATCTCGAACCGAATACTCAGGCTAAAGGCAAATGCACTCGAAAGTGTTACATCGACAAGTCGTAACCCCAAGTAAATCGAGGGACATATTATATACAAGATCCATCGCATCTTGGCTTAAACGTCGTGAAGATTTTGAGTTTCAACAGTATCTGGGTCAGATCATGAATATGACTGGAATGAAACGGTGTAAAAGAAAATACTCGGAAGATGAGATTGATTTTGAAGAAATTAATCTTCCTAGAGAGATGGTCCGAATCGTCAAAGGCGTATCAAATACTGTGTGCGGAAAAACATGTTTCGTGATCCTACATCGGATGAGTATATTGATGGTTGAAGAGAAAATGCAGTTATATTTGAATCAAGACTACAACGAAGATGAATATAGAGAAATGGAAAAGAAGGATTAGATTTCAAAGTTGAAAAAGAAACTACGTCAGAAGTTTTTACAACTGTATGTTTCAGTTCCATGATATGAGAAATCATTATACCAACTTGATCAGTACAAATTTTATTTCACTATGTATTGAGTTTGCATTATTTTCTGGTCCATTATGGTAATAAATCCTCGAATAAATGGAATAACTATTTAAATAAGCACTTAATGAACTGTTGGTTTCATGAATGAATGATGTGAACTTTTTTCGATCATGCCGGGCATCGTGACATTCCTGCCGTCAAATTTCTATCAACATATTGAGTATTCATCATACAGATGATTATCTGAATCGTTCTACATCGTATAGTTTATCCCAGTCATGTTTTAACTGTGTTGTTCATGGAGATCAAAAGTTCCCCACCCATTTGCGAGTTCAACGAAAACAAAATGATATTAGTGACCCGTGCCTTCGCTACGAACAAGAATCCAAGATCGAAAGAAATATAAAATTCTCGTAATCAGGTATAACTAAAACATACGATCATTATAATTTATTTTTCTGACAGACTAACTATATACAGCTAGGTTCATATTTAACCAGATCTGGCGTACCACTCTCTGTAATTTATAGGATTGTCAGTCTATGCAATGAATATCAGAGTGGTGTCATAATTTGCTGTGCGATGAAGTATGGACAGTTGATAGTGAGCGTAATAAATTTGTCTAAATCGTAAACTTAGTTTCAGGGGAGGTCTGTATAATAGAGCTTCATATTAGGAATAAACACACAAAGATCAAAGAAGAATATGAGCGCATAATAATAGTAATTTCAGTTTGTTGCCAATGTTGCTATATGTGTTCGGTCTTTGGATTTTCGAGACGGGAATTCTTTAGTGGAGGACAGCTGCATGAGAAGGCCAGGAAATATGCGAGTTTTTAATGAAAAGCTAGATGCGTAAATGCTCGTCTATAGTCTAAACGAGAGACTGTAATATCATAACTGACTGTAATATACGTCTGTATCACTCAGACAAATACATTCAGACACCGGTTCATGATTTTAAATTACCAGCATTGGACTAGGGAAATTGTATTTTTTTCTAATTCACAAATCTCTCAATACCCTCCACGAATTCATGTCACAATCGAGATACTCAGTTGTACAATGAAGTGTGGTCATCTGTCTTAAAAGTTGATTTATTTATTAGATCATCAATTGTTTTTCAACAACAGGGCTATTTACTGCTTGGAACAACACTAAATTCTACAGCCACGTGTCAGAAAATGTTACAGGATTGAACGAAGATCTGGTTGTCTGTGTGATGAATATTTTCGGGGGGTTACGAAAGGATTGTTATCTCATTACAGAAGAAATAACAATGACATTTCTTGTTCGAAGTTTAAATAGATTTGTGCAAGACGCCGAATCAACCTGATTATATGATAGCAAGCATCATACCCAGCATTCAATATTTCAACCTTCGTATATAAAGGAATCTCCGAGTCGATAATCGAACCACATATTTCTTATGACAGTTAACACCAATTCCAAATGTGAGTGAAACAAAAATGATAACAACACAATATGGTTTCCTACAGTAGAGATGCGGTCTGACCGCCTGAGGTTAATGAACGCCAGGGTGAGGGTCAGAAATTATAATTGATTTTTATTTTATTTTTTTTGTATGGTTTTCTTTGGAGCTGTTTTATTTATAAAACGATGACCAGGCTTATGGAAAGGGAAATGTGGGCGTATGTTTCTGTGATCGCCTAGACTTGTGATCGCCTAAACTGAACACAAATTGTCATTCCCTGGGTTTTGAAACAGAATCATGGGTAAAACTTGACACAATGTCTTTCGACATGGCAACTAAAGTGCTCCTAACATATAGGTCCAATCTTCGAGATGCAGCTTAACTAAAATTTCACTTCATCGCTAATTATATTATTTTTTGCATAGCCCTATGCCAAAGAAAGCATGGTAATGCAAGATGGCAATTATTACCAACACATTTTCAGGTTGTGCTTGCCTCAAAGCGCATGCTATCGAAGTCTATAAAGTAATGTGTCCGACAACTACCCCGAATTGATTTTCGATAAAATGACGTCGCATTGTTGCTATGTGCAAGAAGACAAACGTTGTTCCCAAATCCAGATAGAACCTGGACCATACATGTATATTTGTTTGCGCATACACATTCTGCGTGCTTTGTAACTTTGTAACTCGAAATTTGCTGAGGCCTGATCGAATTACTCTTCTGTTATTTTCGCTTCGTGTTCCTAAAGCCACATCACACGTTCTATTCTTGTCTGAAATAACATCAACATGGACAGAACATGCAACTCGTGTAGAAAAGTCAGTTAGCGCCTTCGTTGATCGAAGCATAAATTTAGTCCAGTTTGTTTGAAGAGCCCCCGGACAGCTTGCCACTCAATCACCATTATCTTCTCACAATTGTCACATAAAATTGCTTGTATTTAAACAAAGTAACATTTTATTACATTAATTTATTGTGAGGTATTCAGGCCCTTGTCATACTTTGATGATCATGATGATGTCAGCGCTAGTGGATTATTGACGGAATCACAAGTGTTCAACGAATGACAGCATCTGCACACGCATTTTGCAAATACCACTGAAACCTGATAATTTTAATGTTCCACATCCTCGATTGTCCCAGATGGTATTTCATGATGACCTAGTACTCCATGGAGTTATGGTACAGATGACATAATACAATCCATGTGATTGCTCTTTTGATCATATGTTTTTGCATGCCCAAACTTGACAATTGAAATGAAGTTGATATCATGGATATCAGGTCAATATATACCATTCTTTTGGACGGAGTTCTATAAAGTTGGTCATGGAAGCTCTCATTTTGTGGAAGGGGTTGTTAGAGCCTCGGAGATGCGTAGCCAGGCAGTTGGTGTTATAGACGATGTTGTTTCGAGTATCGTCAGAATGAATCTTTCAGTTCTTACTTCAGAAGAATGAAGCAATGATTGAAATATATGCATTCTAGTGAATTGGAGCGATATAAGAGAGATGGGAAAAATGAAATCTGGTGACTTGATAGAGCCATATGACTCCACAGGAAAGCTTCGCTCGGCACCTGACATTCAGACCCAAGAGCACGATGGATTCTCGTATTTAGCCTTCTCGATGTTAATGGATGATCAACGAGGACGTCTGATGCAGTAAACGTCTCAACATGCGGTAAACCTGGTAAATGCAAGAATACCCAGAACAACTTGTGTAATGCCTGACGGCGCACGGCTTGAATTTCTCACCAAAACAATACTTGAGGATTTTCGAAGTTTTTGTTTTAAAAAAGAGTAACTAGAGTGGAAAAAATTGTTTTATTTCACATCATATGATTATTTACTAATTTATTATATGTTCTTGTGAATAAAAAAGTGTATCAACAAAACAAAATAACATCGTTTCTGGTGGTGCTTAAACCAAGGGTAGTAAGTTTCCGCTCCCTTGTCAGTAGCAGACAACAACATATGTTCTTGTCAGAGTAGAAAGCTAACGCATAGTAACGAGAGGGCAAATGAATCCCGAAGCAGTCACGTAGACAAAAGTTTAAAAGTGAATAGGGAAGAGGCCAGTGGTGGAGTGGTCGTGAATTCGAATGAAAGTAGTATGCCATTGTCAACCCCCAATGCCAATACATTTCGTCTCTAGTATCCTCTGTAGAAAAAGATCGTAGACCATCGGTTCGGCTGTAGAAATATATTCCAGAATCTGCATGCTAGGCACTAGGCACTAGCGATCGATGTTTCGTGTAGGTGGGCTTTTCCATCTTAATTACACGACCAGGTGCAACAGACGACGAGACGATTTTCATTCTCGTCGGACAATTTGACGCCAGCTCGTGTGTCAAAAATTGAGAAATACTTAATATATATATTATTTAATAAAAGTCTATTCATTATGTTGCATATAATTTATTGAATGTATCGATATTATTATCTGGTTTTATCAAGTTCACTTGTCCAAGGTGTGTATATAACGACCACTATACATAAATGTTGCTGCAGAGGGATTTCAATTCCAACATGTCGATTATACTGTTGTTTTTTCTCGCCTTCTCGCCGTCTCCAGGTAGGAGTTCATTCATACTGTTGAACGTAATGTTACTAGTGTTTGGTAAAAATAAATTAACTACGTTACGCAATTTTGTCGAAATGCCCGATGAAACTTGTTATAGCTTCTTTTGGAGGATAAATCTTAAAAAAATAAGTGCTTGTTCTATTCTTATGCTTATATATTCCACTTAATACGATGAAGTTATCTCACTAAAGACAACAGTCTGCGGAATGTTATATTTGACAGTGACATTACATAACACTGGAACCCATCTCTATTGACCTAATGGATTCTTGTCATATTGTGCTTTGCATGTAGGGGTTAGAATTGTCTTATATCGTGAGCAGGCGCAGTCAGTACTTCAGTCAAGTCGACGACATAGACCAGATGCACCCAACATTTCAGTAGAGGTAAAACGAAAGATAGGCGACACCCAAGAAGGCGGAACTTCAATGGTACCAAACCGCCCAGTTGGAAATGGAGATTGTTAGGTTGTTACATTTGCGGAATCTTCTGTGAAAATAAGTTAAACGATCACGATCTGATGCCGTGTGTCAATTTTACAGGTTCCTCACTTGGTGGTGTACTGGACTGGGGAGAATGGCAGCCAGACGCAGACACTGGCAGACTAGACAATTTGGTGAAAGGTCGATACAAACGTGTTGCTAACCAGGTTAATCATTGTTTCAGCTCCAAGTTTTTTTGACGTGTTTGTCAGTACACCGACATCTTTTCCCACCCTCGTTATGTTGAGTTGAATACATATATTCTCAGTAGGGGAAAGTAGTTCGCATACCGTACATAGTTAATATTGCTCGATCACTGTTCTTCAAGTTCCGAAGCATGATTTGTTGCGGCTACATATTTGTTCAGAAGAACAAAAACAAATCTTAGACATATACGCCTGCCAGTATCCCTAGAATCTTATCCTCAAAGGCCTGAACCCGAAGTACTGATTCCAATGGTATCAGAAGTAAGCATAAGCTCTGGAAGGACCGTCAGTAAAACATCGCTGAGTTTTAAATAGTTATTATCCACAATGATGTTTTAATGTCTACTTTCCAAGGTTATATAGAGATAGTTCCCTCTACGCTCCGTTGCATATCGTATATATATACTGCATGCTTCAGCCGTACTAGGCACGATGTTTATTATAATAAGGCACTGTTTGCAGGGTAAGTTCCCGCGGAAACAGACAATAATTGATGAATGTTGAATGTTGACACTATATATAGTATATTCAAAACAGGTTCCCGAGTGCAAAGACGGCTATGAGGAAATCGAGGGTAGCACGATGTGTTCACCGGACAGTCCGGAATATATTCAAGGGTCGGCTGGTGTCAGTGACGCAGACAAAACGCTCATCTTAGAGACGCACAATGACTTCCGTTCCGTGGTGGAGCCACAAGGAAAACAGATGATGAAACTGGTAAGTGCCTGTTATAATCGTTCAATGTACCATTGCATTTACCTCCGTCAAAATGTCGTGGCTGAAAAAGTCAAGTCGGCTGGCACCAGACTAAAGAAAAATACCATATGCCGTCCACAACCAGTTATTTTAACAAATCTTGAAAGCATACATGTGTCACATTTCAGAGCAAATTTTAGGGTGTTGATTGGTTAATTAACCTAGCGCACAAGACTGTATTGATAGCCTCAGTTGGCCGCAGTTGGTATACCAATTACGATTTCGCGTATGCCAAAGTTTTCGAGGACGCGCCCTGAACCATATACCAACTCATTTGTGTGGGTTTGCGTGCGCTAGTACCGTCACTGGAACAAGTTCGTGAGGGAAATTCCGTAGTAATTTGCGGATATAAGAAATAAATTATGGGAAGCTTTATAAGCCACATAAACAGCAACGTCGGAATGCCAGCTAAGCATTTCATTCAGTTGACTTTTCATCGCGGATGAAAGTGATCAATGGCGCATGTCTAACTCGCGATGTTTTGACGTCAGCTGGAATATTGCTAAACGCGGCGTGAAATCTATTTATCTCTCCCAACTGTTTTCACTTTGTTGAATTACCGTTGATTTATGCCGATCTTTTTTTCGGGTTGGTGATATATGACGTGGAAAATGACTCTTCTGTGTGATAAATTCGTTACATCAGCCATTCGCGTCGATATACAAGCTGGTATTTCGTCTCGAACATAAATATTTTCAATCGCCCTGCGGGCTCTTAAAAATATTTATCTTCGATACGAAATATGCCTGTATACCGAAGCAATTGCCTGGCATAACTTATAATATCCGCATTATGTAGCGATAGCCATACAAAACGGTATTCTTATATAAGAAACCGAAACTCATTAATATAATGATAGAAAGTTTCAATCGAGAAGCTTGGAATGTCAAACAGAATTTTATTGTTCTTCAAGTTTAGTTTAGACGCACAACACCTTCCACTCATATTGACATCACTAAATTTTCACATTAAGATCACATATTACTCTGCCATTTCATCATATTTATCGGGTATCGGAATGACAGAAAGCATTCAAGCATCTGTAACTGCTTCATATTTCAGTATTGGGACGATGAACTGGCGAAAACCGCTGAAAAATGGGCGAAACAATGCAAAATTGGACACAATACAGCTCGCCAGAGATATATTCCCAGTAAGTCGTGCTATTAGCAATCGGTGATATACTTTTTTTTAAATGGGACACGAATTCGGATCGCATAGAACGCATTTGACGCCAGTCAGTTACCAATCACATTTCTTGTTCTTACTTCTGTTTTTCATGGTGGTTGATATATTTGCGTTCTTTGTATTTATTCCATAATTTTCGTTCCAAATATTACATGTATCTGCTAATCTGGTCACATCGGTTTCAATAGCAGAAAGAGTTGCCTCCCATTTGAAGAACTATGTATTGCCCCGTAGGCGTGTTGACTATCCAGCCACACACACATATTATTTTTCAGTCTGAAGAATCGCCATCTTGTAGAATTATCCAACAACTGAAATCATTCCCAAATGATATTCCCGGGTACGTTTCCTTATTTCTGCATCATTATGTGATTTGTCCGAGCGGCGTTTGCGCGTCCGCTCATGACCACTACCAACTGGGAATCGAAATCACGCTTCTTACGTTCAAAGATATGGCAGTCCATATATTCTTTGGTCAATTGTGTTCAATATACAAATCAACTACATGCTCAACATGTACAGCTTGAATTGGAGGCGACCACATTGCGGCCGAGCCCCGCTGGCTGCTCGCGTTGCATGTATTTGGGCCATTACAGCTATTCTGATAGATTTGTCATATATGAAAGATGTGAGGCATTTGTTCAACATGGCTGAAATGTTCAAGCCATACCTGGGTCACCCTTTAGGGCAAACGTTGGGTATATTTGTTCCAATGTACCCAAACATTTGCATGCATGCATGCATGCATGCATGTGCAAGGATATATTGACGCCTTTGTCAGATAATTTTTCATCCCTCATGTTGCGTGCCATATTTGTTCGTAATAAGTGAGCCATTTTTCCCCAGGTATCGGTCTGGAGGTGGAGACAATTATACAGTCGGCCATATATATGTTCTTTGTTATTCATAAATCATTTCAACTAAAGTTTATTGACATTCCAGAGTACAAGTCAGTGCCCGGTCAGAACGGTGGATATCAGCTGGGTTCATGGGAGGACGTGATGGGAGCCTGGGCTAATGAATCGATTAAGTTCAAGTTTGGACTCAAGGCGGATAGATACCTCAAGAGAGGGAAGGAAGAAATAGGCCACTATTCTATGGTGGGTTTGTTATTTTAATATTTTCTTGAACGGCCTCATTATATTTCCCAACACATCAGGATGTAACGAATCAACCCGTTCGATTTTAAGCAAATGTTATATTCAAATAATATTGGGGCAGACAATGACACAGTTTACTGACACATTTGAAATGATGAACATCTATTTCACATAATTCATCTAATTTAGTGTTATCTCTATTAAATGCAAAAAAAATACTTGAATATGACTAAAAGGGTTGCTACGGCAACCATCGCACATATATATATAGCATGAGTATAAATAGGAAAGAAAAAAATATTGCCAATTTGAAAGAAAATTAACATGGTCAGTATCATTTTTTGATCGCAGTTTAGACGAAACTGATCAATTTACGTGTTATCTGAAAAGTTTACAAGACAAATTTATGGTAATTTCTGTCATAAAAATCAGATTTGAGGATATTTTTCTCTGTTTCTCCATCATTTCTGAATTAATCCGATACGAGGGTGCTCAATGGTGATGGGCTTCCATTGTCTAACTTGGTATGGATACTCTCAATGTTTTATTTCATTCTTCGCCTGCGTATAACAGACAATATGTTTCAATAAATTTTGTTTGAGTGTAAAAGAGTGGTGACAGTCTCCATCTTTATGTACGTACTTTATGTAAATACATGACAACAATGTTGGGAGCAGTTAACTTTCTTATCATATGTTTCGTGAGTTCAGTCTGTGACGAAAATGCCCGTGACCTGGAGAATGTCATTTTCGTTCTACGCTGATATTCTAAATAGCATTGTGTATGGACCGATAATGGTGGATATTCGACCTATCTGTATTAACTGTGCGCTGAACTTTCAGCGAGGGACGTGTCAATATCCCTGACACGCATCTTGCATCGAAACCGGGCGAGAGAAGTCGAACTCTGTTGATCTGACACGAAATCCAACACCGCCTGAGTCTACGCTTTCGCTGTGTGGAGGCTGCCATGTTTGGGCGCGCAATGGATTCTGGGAGCCAGTGCCTATATAAGACGCAGAGAATGGACGTTCGGGATTCTGTCTCAGACAATCGGCGGGTAAACATCGTGCGGGAGAGCACAGAGACAGGATCGCCGCAAATGCGCCGAATGTGCCGAAAGTGCCGAATTGACTGCCGAAACAGCGCCGAACCATCCGCCGAAGGGTTGGAAAGCCGAGAGCTGAGCCATAGCTTGGGGATAATAGATACTAACACGTACAGTATCTGATGACGAGACGAACCGCCAGACGGGGATAAGATACTAACACGTACAGTATCTGAAGACGAGATGTCCATCAACGGGGAATACAGAGCATCAAATATCCCACACTGCAGCCCATCACACAAATACCATTTTACATGATTACATATATTTGCTCACATACAAGATCGTCGGCCTTAGGGACGGAATGGATCTAATCACCCTCACCTACACTAGTTACCTACAGGCCTCGGCTAGAGGTGACGGATAACACAAGCTTACATCCACTGTACATATTTACACTGCCGCAGGGCTAGAATTATGCTTTGCCGCAAGTCTTTGAATTCTATTACAAATCATTGATATTAATTGACATTACACTGTAAGGTAATAATACGCCCCCGAGACCAGGGCATTATTACCACATATATATGCAGACAATCTGAGCCTATTAACTCGTCCTTGGGTCAACGCCGTGAGGGCCGAAGTCGGGTCGCCGAAGACGTGAAGTCTGCCGAGCTGAAGACGGGTCGCCGAAGCCGTGAGGTCTGCCGAGCCGAAGACGGGTCGCCGAAGACGGGCCGCCGAAGACGTGAAGTCTGCCGAGCCGAAAGGGGTCGTCGCCGAATTCGGGCCACCGAATTCGGGTCGCCGAAGACGTGAGGTCTGCCGAGCCGAAAGGGGCTGCCGCCGAAGACGCTGTGGTGTGCCGTACGGGCCGACGCCGCCGAAGGGCTACTGCTAGGAGAGGCAGTGATACGGAGAGGATTCCAGAGACGATTAATAACGCTTAGATGAACTGGGCCGTGTAATCTTAGACACGGTAGACGTTCCATACAGTCCGGGGCTACGCCTACGACCGGAGAGGAACCAGAGACGCCGTACCATACCACGACGAGAGCCAGTCTGGACGAGACTGGGCCGTGACGCGTCATAGATAGGGTCTCATGTATATATTGTATATTATTAGTCTTTCTCTTTAAGATAAAGATAACACTTAACGATAACTACCTCTAGAGTAGGGGTCTTTAGTACAGGTATTGTGCGCGTACAGAGCTGTGTACATAGCAGAATACAATATTATCACTTTATTATTGCCTTGGTTGTTTCTATAGGTCCCTCCCATCCTACCTCCTCGATCCAGACAAGGTGACAGGTTGAATCGGACCTTCCTCGTTGGCCAATTCCAGTCATACGAGACTGCGTTCACATCAGCCTGACAATTTGTCACAGGGGCCTGAGACCAGGCCGCCTGAAGTCTCGTGTACACCGCAAGGATAGACGTTTTCTGACCGCTCGAACGTCACAACTGGCGGCAGCGGTGGTATGGCCAACACCGGGAAACCGATGGAGAAGGGACCACGCTGGGAAGAAACCAGAAACCCAAGCATGATGACTATGGGAGATGTCGGCGCCGAACTACGTCCAGCGGACAGCGACTCGCTGTCATGGAGGACGACAAGCCAGCGGCAGCGGTCCACAACGCCAACTCCAAGGGACTGAGAAGAGTCACGACGAGGAGTGGGGACCGGACGATCAGCGTTTGAGACACCGAAGAAAGTGGATTTGCTAGACCTGTCCACAGTAGAACTAGACGCAGTTCTGTCGGTTCCCCCAGCTGACCTGCCGCCGATACCTTCGTGGCAGACGTTGCCCGACGAGAACGGAAGTTATCGAGCCCCTAAAGACTCTGGTTCTGATAACCACGGTCTCGGGGGCCGATACGAACACCGTGACGACGATTCGACCGTACAGATGATGGAAGAGATTGCCGAGCTACGACAAACCATGGGGTCTATGGCCAGGACTGTATTGGTGATAGCGATCCAGATGTCCAAAATCACCGACAGTCAGATACGGGAAAGAGAGGCGATCCGACGACCGGACATTGAAAACGACGCCGCCGAGCCGAATACGAGTTGTGGGGCTGCCGAAACGGTTGGTGATTACCGCCGAACCGAATATATGTCCGGATCGCAGCAGGATTGCGACCAAACGCCACCGCCGCCGAGGAGAGGACGAGATGATCCCACGAGTTGGGGGCAGCCATTACAGACATCGACCCCTGCGGTTGAGGCGAGGCGACCAATGTTGACGGCGGCAAAGGCCGCTACCTATGATGGGACAACGCCATTACGGGATTATCTCTCCCATTTCGACCACTGTGCTGCTATCAACGGATGGACATACTCACAACGGGGTCAATATCTGGCCGTCGCCCTCCGAGGGTCTGCCCAGCAGCTTTTAGCCAGCTTGAAATCAGAACCAGGGAGTGCTGACTATCGACGATTGAGGGATGCCTTGGAGAAGCGTTTTGCCCCGCCGAATCAACCAGATTTGTACAAAATGCAGTTAAAGTCCAGATACCGCGAGAAGTCAGAAGATCTTCCGGGCTTAGCTCAGGCATTAGTTCGGCTTGCACAACAGGCTTATCCCGAGGCCGGAGATCACGTACAGGATACCTTGGCAAAGGATCAGTTTTTGGAGGCTAAGATTCCTTGTGTGGCAGACGCGGCCGAAGACCTTAGATGCAGCTGTACCCTCTGCTGTAGAAGTAGAAGCATTCAAGTCCTCGCAACGCTGTAAGACTTGGGCAACCGCGAAGTCCACGGTTCCCAGTAAAGATGAGGGAATAGCTGCAACCTCCGAGGATGACGAAGAATCTGAAGCTCGCCTGAGAAAACAGATCAAGGAATTGATGGAAGAAATAATGCGAAAGTCTCAGCCTCGACCACGGCGACGACCACAAAGATACACCAGAGATCAACAACGGACGTATGGGAATCGGGGACGAAGCAACGCTTGCTGGTCGTGCGGCAGAGAGGGTCAATACCGGGCGGACTGTCCAGATTTGTCCAGAACAGATGACTCTAAACGGCCGAGATCGCCCAAGAATCCTCCCAAAGTTAATACTTCCGGAGAAGCTGGACTCTATTTGCCGGCCAAGATCGGGCCAGTGAAGATGTGGTGTTGTGTTGACACGGGGGCGTCGATTTCCCTCCTGAGCGAGAAAGTATACCAGCAGCTGAGTCCGCGGCTCAGACCAGCCTTGGGTAGCCCATCTTACGCTAGTATTCGTATGGCTGACGGTACGCTGATGCCCCTGAAAGGTGAAGCTGATTTTAAAATCACTATAGACGGTACCACACGAACACAGAAGATGATAGTCGGAGATCTGACAGTGGACGCGCTTCTAGGGTACGACTTTCTCAGCACCCACTGTACCAAGATCGACACGGAGCGCCACAAGGTCAAGTATGGTGGCCGCTACATCCAATGCGAGGTCGTGGGGAGCGCAGGCTGTTACCGTGTAGCCGTGACCGAGACTGTGACTATTCCTGCTGGAGCCGAAGCCGTTGTAACAGGAAAAGTTCGTGTGGGCCTACCAGGCGAGGTAGGGATGATCGAAAACGAACCGGAGTTTACCCAGAAGACAGGAGCCATGGTGGCCAGGGTCCTCACCGAGGTTGACCGTGACTGCGAAGTCACCCTGAAGTTTCTCAACTTGTCCTCAGATCCGACTGTACTCCAGGCCGGGACACTCTGTGGCCGTGTGGGTGCAGTAGAAGTAGTGGACGATCAAGTTTCGAGTGCGGCCGAAGCGTCGACGCCGAGCCGTGCGAAACCTAGTAGACAGAGGCCCGCCGTGCCGACCAACACATGTCCAGACCACCTTACAGATCTGGTTCGACGATCCAGCGAAGGCCTAGAGACAGACCAAGCCCTGGCTGTAGAAGATTTGGTCACCCGATATACTGACCTGTTCGCTAATGACGATACTGACCTAGGTCGAACGACGAAGGTACAACATCACATAAAGACTGGAAGTGCACCACCCATCCGCATTCCGCCGAGGCGACCGCCGATTCACGCCCGTGAAATGATCGATGAGCAAGTTGAAGACATGTTACAGCGTGGAGTGGTCGAGCCATCCAGTGGACCGTGGTCAGCGCCGGTAGTTCTGGTGAAAAAGAAGGACCGGAAAATGCGCTTCTGCGTTGATTACCGTGCTTTGAACAAGACCACAGAGAAGGATGCTTACCCGTTGCCGAGGATCGACGACTCTCTGGATTCTTTAGCAGGTGCCAGTTGGTGGAGTACCCTTGACTTAATGTCAGGGTACTGGCAAGTTGAAGTGTCCCCCGAAGATAGATGCAAGACAGCCTTTGCAACCAGGAAAGGTCTGTACCAGTTCCGAGTTATGCCGTTCGGGCTGTGCAATGCGCCCGGGACCTTTGAGCGGCTAATGGAAGCCATCCTAGCAGGACTCCATTATGATATGTGTCTCGTCTACCTTGACGACATCATCGTTTTTGGACGAACGTTTGACGAGATGATTCAGCGTCTTGATGGGGTCTTCGAGAGGTTAAAACAGCATGGTCTTAAGCCCAAGCCGTCCAAGTGCGTCATAGGGGCACGACAAGTCCTTTATCTGGGCCACGTAGTATCACAGAATGGGATTGGAACAGACCCACAGAAGATCCGTGCTGTACGAGACTGCCCTCCACCCGTTTCGCAGACCGAGGTTCGGAGCTTCCTGGGTCTCTGCAGCTACTATCGACGTTTCATCCGGGACTTTGCCTCCATTGCAGCGCCGCTGCATACGTTAACTGAAAAGAAGACAGTCTTCATATGGGACACCACAGCGCAGCAAGCCTTTGACACCCTGAAAGACAAACTGACAACCGCTCCTGTGCTTGCTATGCCAGACTTTAAGCTCCCTTTCACTTTGGACATGGACGCGAGTAACTATGGCATCGGTGCCGTATTGTCGCAGGTGATAGATGGAGAAGAGAAGGTCGTGGCATACGTCAGCCGCGTGTTGTCGAAGGCCGAACGAGCCTACTGTGTGACGAGAAGAGAACTGCTAGCTGTTGTGCATTTCGTCAAATGCTTTCGACACTACCTGTTTGGGCGGAAGTTCCTGCTTCGCACCGATCACGGCTCGCTGAGATGGCTCATGCGGTTCAAGGAACCGGAGGGACAGCTGGCCCGTTGGATTCAGGCCCTTGGCGTCTACGATTTCAACATCGAGCATCGTCCGGTTCGGAAACATGGTAACGCCGACGCACGGAGTCGTATCTCATGCAAACAGTGTGGTCGATCAAGCAGCGATGACGTTCAGGCAGCCGCCCGTGTGATTGAGATGGTGTCGCCAACCGAAGGGTTCGGCCGAGCCCAGGCCGAAGATCCCGACCTACAACCTGTTCTCGACTGGGTGCGGCAAGGTAGCCGACCAAACCGGGAAGACGTCAGTCCGTACGGACTCGTCACGAAGAGCCTGTGGGGTGCCTTCGATATGTTGGAGATTTGCGATTCGCTGCTGGTTAGACGTTGGGTGGATGACCGTGGTAATGTCAAGCGACGACTGCTGGTTGTACCTCGTTCCTTGCGCCGTAAAGTGTTAAGAGAGTGTCACGACGGTCCCACCGGTGGACATCTCGGAGTAAAGAAGACTTTAGCGAAGATGAGGCAGGCCTATACCTGGCCTGGCCTGCAGACGGACATACGCCAATGGTGCCGAAGCTGCGATGTATGTAACAGAAGAAAGCAGGTTGGGCGCAAACCGCGAGGACCACACAGTGGACAGATGACTGGTTGTCCGGGAGAGAGGATCGCAGTTGACATCCTTGGGCCAATGCCAGAGACGGGCAGTGGAAACCAGTATATTGCGGTCATCGGAGACTATTTTAACCGTTGGGTCGAAGCCGTTGCCATGCCCAACCAAGAAGCTCCTACTGTTGCACAGGCTGTGGTGGAACACTATGTGACTAAGTTCGGTGTTCCAATGGCGATCCATTCGGACCAAGGCCGCCAGTTTGAGAGCCGATTTTTCAAAGGGATGTGCCGAATTTTGGGGATGAAGAAGACAAGGACGACGCCATACCACCCCCAATCAAATGGCATGATTGAGCGGTTCAACAGAACATTAGCTCAAATGCTACATGCCAGTGTTGACCGTCATCCAAGCGACTGGGACCTGCATATACCGCTTGTAGTGATGTCCTATCGTGCTACAGCCCATGAGACGACAGGATTTTCGCCGAATATGATGGTGTTCGGGAGAGAAGTCTCTCTGCCGTCTCACTTGGTACTGGGAGCTCCTCCACGTCAGCAAGTGGAACCTACGGAGTGGGTAGGAGAACTACGGGACGAGATGGACGAGATTCATCGTAACGCCCGAGAAGTGATTCGGAAGAGCCTACGGCGCCAGAAAAGGGTATATGATAGCAAGGCCTTTCCGCAAAAGTATAAACCTGGAGATCAGGTTTACCTGTACATTTCTGCTCCAAGACGTGGAGAGAATCGGAAATTACGAGACCGCTGGGCAGGACCATACGTGATAAAGGAAGCTCTCACGGACGTGACCTACCGCATTGCAGATGCGGACGGAGGTCTCCGGGTTGTTCACCATGAAAAGCTGAAGCCTTTCTATGCTCGTGAGATGTCCACCAGTGAGTCAGAAGAAACGTCTGGCGACGTTGGAGATGTAGAATCAGATGATAGCGTCGGACATGGGGCTATCTTTCCTTACCCCATGGAACCATCGACTGTCGTCAGAACGCCGACTGTTGACAGGCGACCTCGATTGACCCGGGGCGGACGTGAGATACGGCGACCACGGAGATTTGCCGATTTCGAGGTTGATTTGCAGTCGGCATCACCATTGGATCTCGAGATGGAAGCTTTACCCCCAACCGAGGCCGAGACAGAACCGCGGCGGACGACCCGAGGTCGAGTGATTAAACGCTCCACGCGTTATCGGGATTAATGTAATTCGGCAGTGTTTGGTCAGTGCCGTGAACCAGGGACCTGATGTCTCCTCCTTCAGTGACGGCCCAGCAGACTGCTGGGAGGAACGTCTGATGTAATTCTACCGTATTGAAGCCTTTGTTATTATACTGTGGACTATCTACACTTTCGGAGAAAGGACTGCGTGTTCATTCTACTCACCTGTTATTGGTAGCTGTGCCGAGCTCCACGACGAGGGCGTCGTGATTTCGAAGGCGTGGGTAGTGTGACGAAAATGCCCGTGACCTGGAGAATGTCATTTTCGTTCTACGCTGACATTCTAAATAGCATTGTTTATGGAACGATAATGGTGGATATTCGACCTATCTGTATTAACTGTGCGCTGAAACTTTCAGCGAGGGACGTGTCAATATCCCTGACACGCATCTTGCATCGAAACCGGGCGAGAGAAGTCGAACTCTGTTGATCTGACACGAAATCCAACACCGCCTGAGTCTACGCTTTCGCTGTGTGGAGGCTGCCATGTTTGGGCGCGCAATGGATTCTGGGAACCAGTGCCTATATAAGACGCAGAGAATGGACGTTCGGGATTCTGTCTCAGACAATCGGCGGGTAAACATCGTGCGGGAGAGCACAGAGACAGGATCGCCGCAAATGCGCCGAATGTGCCGAAAGTGCCGAATTGACTGCCGAAACAGCGCCGAACCATCCGCCGAAGGGTTGGAAAACCGAGAGCTGAGCCATAGCTTGGGGATAATAGATACTAACACGCACAGTATCTGATGACGAGACGAACCGCCAGACGGGGATAAGATACTAACACGTACAGTATCTGAAGACGAGATGTCCATCAACGGGGAATATAGAGCATCAAATATCCCACACTGCAGCCCATCACACAAATACCATTTTACATGATTACATATATTTGCTCACATACAAGATCGTCGGCCTTAGGGACGGAATAGATCTAATCACCCTCACCTACATTAGTTACCTACAGGCCTCGGCTAGAGGTGACGGATAACACAAGCTTACATCCACTGTACATATTTACACTGCCGCAGGGCTAGAATTATGCTTTGCCGCAAGTCTTTGAATTCTATTACAAATCATTGATATTAATTGACATTACACTGTAAGGTAATAATACGCCCCCGAGACCAGGGCATTATTACCACATATATATGCAGACAATCTGAGCCTATTAACTCGTCCTTGGGTCAACGCCGTGAGGGCCGAAGTCGGGTCGCCGAAGACGTGAAGTCTGCCGAGCCGAAGACGGGTCGCCGAAGACGTGAGGTCTGCCGAGCCGAAGACGGGTCGCCGAAGACGGGCCGCCGAAGACGTGAAGTCTGCCGAGCCGAAAGGGGTCGTCGCCGAATTCGGGTCGCCGAAGACGTGAGGTCTGCCGAGCCGAAAGGGGCTGCCGCCGAAGACGCTGTGGTGTGCCGTACGGGCCGACGCCGCCGAAGGGCTACTGCTAGGAGAGGCAGTGATACGGAGAGGATTCCAGAGACGATTAATAACGCTTAGATGAACTGGGCCGTGTAATCTTAGACACGGTAGACGTTCCATACAGTCCCGGGTTACGCCCACGACCGGAGAGGAACCAGAGACGCCGTACCATACCACGACGAGAGCCAGTCTGGACGAGACTGGGCCGTGACGCGTCATAGATAGGGTCTCATGTATATATTGTATATTATTAGTCTTTCTCTTTAAGATAAAGATAACACTTAACGATAACTACCTCTAGAGTAGTGATCTTTATTACAGGTATTGTGCGCGTACAGAGCTGTGTACATAGCAGAATACAATATTACTACTTTATTATTGCCTTGGTTGTTTCTACAGGTCCCTCCCATCCTAAATCCTCGATCCAGACAAGGTGACAGGTTGAATCGGACCTTCCTCGTTGGCCAATTCCAGTCATACAAGACTGCGTTCACATCAGCCTGACAATTTGTCACAGGGGCCTGAGACCAGGCCGCCTCAAGTCTCGTGTACACCGCAAGGATAGACGTTTTCTGACCGCTCGAACGTCACAAGTCTTTGCGATTTTGCCAGAGCTATGGACACGATCATAGCGATCTAAACTGGCTCACTCGACAGTGTACATGTATTATTTGATTGTCGAGCTGGGGTCTGTCGCAGAAAGCTTGCATCGCAAATTCGTTGTTTGTGTGGATTCATTATTACGACAAGTTGAACTCAAGTTTTCAGATCTCCAAATTGCATCATCTGGGCCTAAAACAAATATCCGGAATCATGGAATACATCCATAAATATGGAGATTTCTTTTTACTAATCTCGCCCTTGACAACGAGTTCACAAATCTCCGAATGAATGGACCCATTATTACTCCTGTCCGTAAAAGAGTTGAAATGCATAATTTTGTGTTATGTAGTTCCAGACATAAAACGCGAAAAGTAATTGATTTCTGGGCAAGAAAATATTACAAAATGTGATAACTTTCGAAAACAGAAGGGAAATAATTCAGAAATTCAGATTTGACACTTTTACTCATAACCAGCTCGGATGTAAGTACGCAAGCCGTATCAAGCCTTTCCCCTCTTAAGTTTGTGGGTGGGGATGGGGGGTAAGTCAGCAGGTCCATCTTTCAACGTCATTTCCCAGGTTCCTCACAAGAACACATTCATGACATTAAACTAGTTTGTACTATTTAGTTAAATTAACCTCAAAGTTGATTTCTTGTCGTAGCAAATAGTTTGAAGCATGACAATATCACATTCGAAGTACAAATACCAGTTTGGTTGCCATTTACAATTACAAATCACACAAGTATGAACTAGTCACATGGAATTTAGGCAACTTCATTTCACAGGCCAAAATATGATAAAAATAAAGGTTTCCACCTCACTATGGATATGACTATAGGACAATCAAGATGTAAAATTGTATGGTGATTGTCCATATGCCAAAGCATTAAAAAGACAAAAGCGTATGGACCTGTATGTTACATGATATAATTTAAACATATTAGATCTATGTAACTAACATGTTTTACAGCCCAGAGAGGTATATGATTATTAACCGTTATAGATTTTATAATTAAATGTTTAACCTCACTTGGCATGATCATATACATGAACGTTTCTGTTAGTCTGATTGATTGGGAATTAACTAAAACATATACAACATATCCTCTGTAAAATATTCCTGTACATTATGTACATGTATCTCAAAACAAGTAATATAATCTTTCGCCAATTATATTTATCGCTTACCGAGGTATCGCGATTTCCAAATAAGCCCCATTGACCCCTGCCGCCAATTTTTTGAAAGAGGTTTCGCTATTTAAACTTCGTATCGGAACACGGAATACGGAGGGCGCGTTACGGGTTTTATATCACCAATTGTTATACTGTTTGACCAGATCCGAGCTGCTGGATTTGGGTCCTGTCCAGGCCTGATTGTGGGGGGGGGGGTGTCATTCCAGCTTCATAAATATTGTCCTTACCCATTGGATTAGGCAGCTGAAACTAAACACATTATACCCTTGGATCAAGCTCTACCAGGAAATTTGAGAAAAAATCCAAGATGGTCGCCATGTGACTTTTTGGTCAAACTTCTCGATTTTGTTTTATTTGTGTGATTTCTTCGCGAGTAGTGCACGATCAATTAGAAATTAATATCCTGATGCGAATTAACATTTATTTTGTCAACTTTTCTTCGCAGAAAAGCAGGAATTTTGAAGAAATATTATGTAGGCATCATTTTCCTGGTACCCCACATAGTCACAATTTTGAATTTACCCATGATCCTCTGCTCAGGAGGTTGACATGGAAATAGACTCAAAATAACCACAATAAGGTAGAGTACAAAGTCACGTATTGTCGCTCTCAAGCTTTTTTCCGTTCCGAAGATGGGGTAGAAAGTTTGGTAGGCTCCCTAGGTACCGACAAAAGTTTGAGAGCTGATACTCCGTGATGTTATAACTTCACATATTGGGGTCATGTTGAGCCTATTTACATGACCATCGAGCAGAGGATCATGGGTTAAAGGGGTAGGAGCACATACTGCTCCATATAGTTTCCAAGATAAGTTTTTGGTCTCTATCATCTTTCATACTGTTTCCAATCATACTAAATTGAACAGCTTTAAGAAATGGATTGGGTTGCTGGTGTTATAGATTACGGATTTCTCTATTTCAGTCAACCAGATCGAGTGTGTACTCACGATCAGTAGCTATTTGAACTATATGTTAGGAGACTGTTGAGGCCAGAGAAGCTGTGTTTGCACTTTTTAACATTACTTCCATAATTCTTTAGTTGGAATTCGTTATAATTTTCGAGAGAAAAAATAATTCAGCCGACAGGTGAGAATCAAACTCCCCAAACTTTGCAGTCCTTGGAATTGCTCCCACCATCTCGTATTTCCCCGTAAGAAGCAGTTTGTATGTATTACAATAACTTTCTTTAGAGAAAGAATAATTCAGCCGTTAGTATTTTTGTGACAGTGAAATAAAACTGGGTCCTAGAGCTGATGATCGCTTTACACAAAATGTGTCTCGATCCACGTCTCGAACAAATTGAAGGAGATGTAGCTTTATATCTTAAGAGTAAGATATGGCACAGGATTTTAGCGATCGAATTTTACAATCGGTGGTTTATCAGAAGAAACAATCTGGTATGGGGTCAACTTACTCACTCCAGGAAGTCGTCTGACCACTACACCGTCAGGATGATTTGGTATAGATGTGACGTATCCAAAATATATCAGTCAAAAGAACAAAAATGTATGAGTCAAAATGGCATTTGATCCAAAATCGTTGGACCAGTCACTTCTACATACAACAAAAATATCTGGTAAATTTGCTTCACTTCTTCTGACAGTGTTGTGTAACTTCGGCGTGACGTGACTTAGGCAATAACATCCCAAACACTCCTAATTGATTTGCAGTCGGAACCAATCTTCGAATGTCGATGTTAGAGTAAAGGAGGAGGATATCCTTCGATAATCATGTCCACAATAGACTATTATTATAAAGCATAGCTGTCTATCTTTAATCAGATGGTCGTTGATCGAGCTCAGCTAATTGGTTGTGGTTACGCCAAATGCAGATCTCCTGCCGTGGATTTCTACTACTGTCATTATTTATCCGGGTAAGTTAAACTACAAAGTAATTTCCTCGAATTAAAATACTTGGAGACAACCCG
Source organism: Hanleya hanleyi (assembly GCA_036873755.1). Lineage (NCBI taxonomy): Eukaryota > Metazoa > Mollusca > Polyplacophora > Lepidopleurida > Hanleyidae > Hanleya > Hanleya hanleyi. The sequence continues at coordinate 106,353 of JAVTVY010043023.1, read as the reverse complement.
GAATATATTAGTTATGAAACTTTCACGGCAGCTGAACGTATCGAAAGCCAAAGAGGGATATGTAGATATTATTCTCGAATCTTCCACATGAGGATTCCAATATCATCAATCGAAGATGAGCACGTCGGTTCCACATGGGAAGTCTTTTCTGTATTGAAAGGAATGCATTGTACCTAAATTTCAAGGAATAAGGTATGAGAATAAAAGCAAACATGAGTATTTCATATTTATTAGTCATTTCAGCACACGGTTAATGAATGAGCTCATCCGTAGTTATGCCGTTTTAGACCAATCATGAATTAAAGTAATAGAGATGAGTGACATTGATATTGATTTGCGATATCAAATCAAACCCTAATGACATCAAGATCAAAACCAGAATGAAGTGAAAACGGAGACGAGATCAGTTATATAATATAAGTCAGTCAAATACAAGATCTGCTAATCAGCAGTGGTACATTACAATGACTGTCTGTACCTGTTGTCTGTACATGTATTCTGAAAACACCAGTCCCGCAATTAGTATAGCTAGGCAGTATCCAAAATGATCATACGCGCAAGTTGCAGCGCAGTCAAGATTCACATCAGCAACATGCAGCTTCACGCCAACAAATGTAGCGAGAGAACTCCCAATTTTGCTTTCGAAATTTTGAATCTATACTGCATTTGAAACATACATAAATAAAATTGTTAATGGATATTTTACTCAGTCAAATAGCAATTTATGTAAACATTCGTGTTGATAAGATTGCTGTGACATTTTGAAAACGGCATAATCATTGACCCTGTTGCAATCTATATTAAATTGAGAACATTTAAACTGAATATTAGAGAAGAAACATGGATTTCAGTCTGCAGTGCAGAACCACCTTAAATCATATAGAATTCACTGGAACTTGAAAAGCTACGACGACACCTTTCAGACGACCAGTTAATGACTATTCGAGGAAATCTGGTCTGTATTTTCGCAGACCTTGGGAATCTACATATCTCCAGTACAACTTTTCCATGAACAATAACCGGGCAAATAATCTATGTTGGTTATATTATTCACACAATATGTCGAATTGCTGATCGTGTGGTCTCAACACAGCAGTGAAATGCCATTGAAAATGAAGTAAATGGAAATGTTGCTTCGGAAGTTGCAAACCCATTGTATGTTTTATATTGCAGGCCAAAAGTGGTTCATTATCCTTACAAACCGGGAATCTCGTGCACAAGCTGTCCAAATAACTGTAATAATAATCTTTGTGGTAAGCGCATAGTCATGAACAATCTGAAGGAGAATTGAGCACGCTACTGGACACGAACTCGACTAATATGTGCCATTTTTAATTTTAAATACAATCTTCAGACTAACCCATCACAAACCCATGTATTTTTAATCTTGCGCGTGGCAAATCATCTTTCTCTGCAGCACTCGATTTGAAACACACCGTGGGTGCGCAATAAGCTTATTTGATAACATATTCGGATAAACGCAGAAGAAATAAATATTATACAGTGTTTTTTTGTGTTAGCTGTCATCTACGCTTTCATTTGTCATTGTTTAAAATGGTTTTCATTTATTTATTATTGTGTCTTTTCTTGTCAATAACCTCACAGACTGTGGAAACAGATATTGCTTCAATGGTGGAAAATTGAATCTAGAGAATTGTACTTGCATGTGTCCATTTCCATGGCAAGGTATCCGATGTTTGGTGGGTGAGTGCAGTTTGTTGATTGCGTCTTTGCCACTTCGGCTCTTGTGTTCGGAACAGTGAGGAAGAGTAGAATCATCAGTTTCTAATTATAAGTGTACATCATTTACATCGAAACCATTTATTCGCTGTCATTGCCACATAAGGTGCCATCGTTCCATCAACTCTGGCGGTCAACACTTTGTTGTATTAGGTATTGCTCGGATGAGAACTTAGCTTCAACTTAATGATTTACACCAAAATCTGTTCTATTATAATCTGGGATCCAATTTTATTTCATGGGTAATGACAACGTTGCCTAAGCGATAACATATAGCTGCTTTTTTATGGTATTTCTGTATCTCAGTCACTCTCGCATTATATGTGTTCATGAGGCACCTTGAATTATACGAGGTTCCTCGGTGGCCGAGTGGTATAAGGCGCTTCGCTGGTGACCGCCAGTCTCACACCGCTGAGTCGGCACGCGTTCGAGCCCATCTGGTCCATGTGTGGAAGTTTTACTTGCCGACGGGCGGTGGCTCTCCCCGGGTACTTCGTCCTCATCCACCAACCAAACTGACTATCCCCCTATGAGTGAAACAACCTTGAGTGTGAGATTAAATCAAATTCTACCCCCCTTGAATTATATGCCCACACAACCGGAGGCACACGCACGATGACTATTGCTGGTTACATGAGCACCCGTCCGGTTACACTTACTCGAGAGCTATTGTTGGATGCATGACTACCCTACATGAATACACCTACTCGATGACTACCGAAGGTTACCTGACCACGGGAATGTCACACCTACTCGACGACTACTGTTCGTTACATGACCACCCGGTCTGTCACACCTGCTCGTGAACTAATTATCTGTGACAGCTGCTTGATGACTTTTACTCGGTTACACATGCGTCCTGTGACGCCTCCTTGCGGACTATTGCTGGTTAGATAACCACGTGACCTGTGGCACCTACACGAGTACCAGTGTTGGTAACACGACCACACGAACTGCGGCACCGACCCGAGGACTATTGTTGGCCACATTACCACACGACCTGTGGCATATACCCGACGAGTATTGTTGGTTACATGAACGCAAGACCTGTGGCCCCTATTCAAGGGCTATTCCTGCTTAAAACGTTGTGGGGTTTGACGAATTAATATGGTTAGGAGACAGTGGAAATATATCATAAAACACAACTTTTCCAAGAGGATCTAGACTATTGGAGGAAGTGTGGTGTTATAATACCGCGCATTTATACTTCATCTTAAACTATCTAAGTTTCTAACGACAAAAAAACTATGTTGGATTTATATTTGATATAGATCCTTGTAATGGGAGACGATGTAAGGAAGATGGAAAACTCAATACAGACACGTGTACATGTGACTGTCCGTATCCATACGCGGGTGATTTGTGTGAGGAGAGTAAGTGTTCTCTTACTATAACTATACCAACCGTCTGGGTTGTACGGTCATAGATTTCTACAATGAACAGTCAGGGCATTTTACTACCAATGGAAATAGGAAAGAAATAAAATGCCACATACTTGTTCATTAATCAATGGTTTCGATCATTCTTCAAAACTATGTTAAGTCGGACTCAATAATCTCCTAGACTAATGAAAAGTATCTATTATATCCCACTTTTCATTCATCCACAAACAGGATATTTGCATATTTTTACGTTGTAGTTGTATTTCTAGCACGACCCTGCCCGCAAGCTTTGAGCATGACAGCGTTAAAAATCGACGAACTCGCTGTCCGGAACTAGACTGCGAAAAAATGAAATGGTATGCATCGTACATGCAGCATAAGCTGCAAGCTGGCTTCAAATAGTTTCATTTCCGGGTTCCTTTTTGGTCGTTATTTAACTTTCTGTGCTCATTTTTTCCAATATTCCTACTTGCAACGATGTACCCCATTCGCTGAAAAACTGAAAAGGTAGTGCTCTAACGAGAGCGTATGCAGACAACATAACCATAGTGGTGGTTAACTTATCGAAAGAAAAACTGGATGACACAATACACTTGGTGTTGTTATTGAAACGCGATTCATAACCGTAGTACACCATGGCGCACGTAGCTTTGGTGGAACACCAGATACCGTATAAATAAATCTGTACATCATGTATATGTAGTTTACATAGAGTTCACCAGTACTGCGACCATTGTGCACTACTGATGCACTGATGTGATACTCCAGGTGAGCAACATGATTAATTAATTGCCTCTGAAAACAAAACACGGTTTGCGGTCTAATACAGTTGGAACTACATATGGATGCCATGCCTTTGGAAGTAGTGGCTTACGACTGCTGTATATTTGGAATTTGACTGCCTTTTCAGAGAAATGTGATGCAAGAGAGGATCCAGCGAGTTGTAGCCGTAAGCCAATCAGTTATTGTGTCATACCCAAGGTGAAAAAAGGATGCCCAATTTTGTGCGACGTTTGCGCAGGTAGGATTAGAGCTGGTTTATTGACATATCTTGACTTATACCATGCTGTGGTAATAAATCAGGCAGATGAACTGGACCCCAGCCTACGATACCCTTCTCGATACTTCAACATCTGAGTTGGTCATCTGCCTAAGACAGTGTATATATACGTAGAAAGAGAAGGAGTGTGCAAAATGCTTATTCTGCATAATAAGTGTTCTTTGACGTATGTAATTGCGCATGAATATTTGTTGTTAGAGAAGAATAATATAGTCCATATTTGTGACTGTGAAACGTAATCCAGGCATTTGTCTTGAACGATATCGAAACAGAAGATACGGTAAGAATTCATTGATGCTGTTTAGTATGTGTTTGGTCAAATACCATCATAAACCAGAAGCAACCGTTGCTCTGAGCATATATTTGATAATGGTGGACGTGATGATGTCTAACGCTGACAATTTCTTGCAATTTCTGATGTCGACATCGTGAATCGACGTCTATAGTTGCAAAAAAAAATCTCATCCTGAAATCGTATATCTGTACCGGGGTAAACCGGCCCAGGCATATCTCTGAAGGTTTGACTTGATTGCCAAGAATTCGCATAATTTTTGCCAGCCCGGTACCTCATTTCGTTGAATGGAATTGCATGAACTAGATGAAATAGACCATTTTTCGACGGGGTCGCATATGCTAGGTTTAGCTCGACACTCTTCTGTTCTGTGGGCTTTTCTTCTGCCTTTGATTTGCCTCGTATACGACGGTAATGGAATAATGGAATTCCATTGCCATGTGACATGGCACATGTCACTGGATCCCATACCGTCATCATCTGCGGTCTAATTAACCACAGTAGCAATGCTAACTAACAGTGTTAAGGCCATCACAAGAAGACTTTCTACTTAGCCAGTACTGGTGTTCTAGGTTGGATCAACATGAATCGTATTTAAAATGCACCATACTCATTCACAAATCTTGATTAGAGAAATTAGTCCGGTTACATTATCCATTGTCCCCATTATTTTATATTATCCCTATTATTAGCTGATCATTTACATATAAATGTAACTTTTACCAGATTTTATGGTGATTTTCGGTCAGAAAAAAAAATGAAAATAATTATTATTCCAAGAAAACCTGAAACTTACATGTATATCACCTGATATTGCTTTTTTTGGTACCATGAAATGAAATTGAATAAAGAAACATCGCTTCTATTAGAACGCTTCCATTGTGAAATGCCTTAACCCGAGAGCTTCTATATGACCTCTCTACCGATTAAATATTAACAGAATGAATGCCACTGGGAATGGGAAATTTGGGGCCGGACAAATTCATTTCATACAATTCCATTGACCTAAATTCGTCCGCTGTCAGTCATTTACATTAAGTAGCGTCATTGGATACGTAGTTGTCTGAATCTCGGTTGTTACCGTCATATACGAGGCAAATTAAGACAGGAGAAAAGCCCAAAGAACAGAAGTGTCGAGCTATAGCTAGCATATGCGACTCCGCCGAAAAATGCTCTATTTCATTTAATCCCAGTCTGATGTTTTTCTGTGGTAGGAGTGACATTTACCTTGTTTTTCCTCTCTCCATCAAACTTTTTTTTTCTATCCAGATTCCTGCCCGGGGCTAAAATGTATCAATGGAAAGAAGAACATTACCAACTGCCAGTGTATTTGTAAGAGCTAAACCTCTCTCATCATACCCAGTGCTAAATGATTCAATTTGATGTGTCGAACTTTAGACATAATAATCAAACTCGAAGAAATTATTTTAATAGGATCTGCATTTCTACATTTTTCATATTTTGATTTTGCTTTTTGACTCTCTCACTGACATTTTGCAGATTCTTGTCCAGGAAAATATTGCAAAAATGAGGGCAAACTCAACATGGACACTTGTGAGTGCGAGTGTGTATACCCTTATACAGGCCGGCTCTGTGAAACTAGTAAGTTTTCTCTCTTGATGTAATTGAGACACTGATGGGATATCTCACATGGCAATAGCCGTATGACCTGTCAAGAAAGGGATTTTTAGACTACGTCAGCTATTGCTGCTGAAGTTCTATGCAATGCAAAATACGATAGAGAGTTGAACATAGATGTTATACTCGGGCACGTTCATGGCTGGTGTGGGGATTGGAGCTGATAAGAGAATGTTTGTGAACATGAACTTCTGCTTTCCTGTGATAGAGTGAAATGTATATAATGTGTATTTAATATCTTCTGAGCTTTATCGCTTTTCTCTTTTTTTTCATATTAAAGTTTCTTGCGAAGACAGAAAGGATGATTCGTTTTGCAAAGTGTTTTGGCCATCTTATATGTGTTATCTCAAACAGATCAAATACAAATGTCCAGTTTTGTGCGGCATATGCTCAGGTAAGACGCATACACACGAATTATGACATGTTTATTGTATAGCACTCTGTGAACTTGACTATGAAAGTCACAATTTTATAACTCACGTTATCCCCGATACAAAATGAGAACAATGCTCTGTATAACCGAGAACAGACATGTATCCTAAATATTCATAAAGAAATGACAACTGCTCATGAGCGAACTGAATTACATGCTTAAAACAAGCAGAGCGAGCAAACGGTTCAGGTATTCACAGCACGATACAAGCAGACAGAGTGAAGTGTTCAGGTATTTGCAGCATGATGCAAGCGGACGGAGTAAACTGTTGATAAGACAAGCTGAATGCTCAAAACATAAAGATAGGGCTAAGTCTAACTCAGTGGGAATGAATTCTACCAATAAATAAATAAATAAATAAATAATAATTCGTATTACTATATATTTCTTCATTGCTACTCGAATGTATTTTCATGTTAATGAAACACGCTCTAACACACATATTGCCAAAAACAATTTCTGAGCCACGCAGTGATCGAACTCCATCACTGTTATACTTTAATTTTCAAATTTATAAATGTAAATATACCTTGGTGGAATTATGTTACCTGCAAGATACGTATATCCGATATCTGGACGTAACCACTCCAAGTAAATCTAACTTTCCATCATATACAATTGACGCGGAATAAGTGGCGCATGGTGTCACATCAAGTGGATAATGCTATCGAAGCATGCGATAATTATTGCTCTAAAATATTATTCTGAAACAAACATGGATCGTTCAACCGAGAAATGCAAATTATGATTAGATTTTGATCACCTGTATGTAATTTGTTTTATAATCTGGCATTATTCATTGCCGATTAGAATTTTCTGAGAATTAGTGTCTTTTGATATATATATATATATATATATATCAATGTTTATTTTTGATAAAGCTTGCATGAAAGCGGTAATACTGACAATAGGAACTACATGTGTTGATAATTCACAACCAGAGTCCGTCTTTGAGAAACCTTCGCTCTGAAACCGAAGATAGGATAATTTCTTTGAAAGAAAACATGAAAAACTAACAACTAAAACAAAATAATTGCCACCCAATTCCGACTGTAATCACGCTTTGAACCAATAGTCTCAAACATTCTGCTGTCCACGATACCGCGTGATGTGGACGTGAAAGGCTGAAGGGTATCAGCCATTTCGATCCAGCGTTATGTATGTATTGTTCAGTTTTCAGTGAATTACCAGTCAGATCTGCGGTCACTCCATGAATAGTGAAAAAAATCTCTGCCGAAACGTGGTACCATAAATTTCAACAAAAGATGATATCAAATAAATATTGTCGATAAAGATATCGAATTCCGATATACTCTGAGAGAAACATAAGGAATTATATTCTGGACATGCAGAATTTATATCAATGCATGCGCAGTTCCTGGACATATCTCATGAACTGCTTAAAATTCTAAAAGCAGTTTCGAAATAAGCTACACTGAATAATGAATGTCAGCTCATACAATTGCAGTCGGCCATGTTTCTTTTTCTTCATAAATAACGTGGACTCTCAGAAATATTCAGGGAATAATCCTGCACATCCAGAACTCAATTTCAGGGATTTTACCTGAAATCCAGGGATAATTTCCTGAATTTCAGAAAAAGAGATCCCTGAATGAGAGGATTTTCCCGGAAATTCAGGCAAATTTACCACCCTGATTTAGTTCCCGACCCTATTCAACTACGTGAACTCCCCTAAAATTCAGGTAATTTAGCTTTAATTCATGAATGATATACCTGAATTTCAGGAAATTATCCCTGGATTTCAGGTAAAATCCTTGAAATTGAGTTGTGGATGTACAGCCTGATCTATTCAAGATTATTCCCTGAATGAGAGTGTTTACATAAAAGGCGCGGTCAGAGCAAGTATGTGACTAGAGTTCTCTAGATAGTATTACAAAATAATATTAAATGATTCATGTTCAATCTAATTCATTGTTGATATTTTAATTCATTCGTACTCGTCGAGTTCAAACTCGCTGCCACACAGAAATATAAAAATTACGAGCATTCGCGGGCTGAATGGTTCAAACATTCATTTAAAAGCATCTCGATTCCATTCTCGAAGAAAGTCGACTTATTTCGAGGTGGTCGAGATGGTATTGGTAAACGGAAGCAAACGATAGAGATAAACCTGGACCCTTGGAGACGAGATATTTATCGGCTTTGAAATATTTGTATTTATACCGCTCAAGCGTATGTCGTAGTTCCACATCAGCCACAATAAAAGCGTGACTGGGATACAAATCTTGACAGGGATCACCTTTGGTTCTTGTGATGTTTTTTTCTTTTAAGTATGCAGTCGGTATAGTAGCCTGTGTGGTCATACATGTATGATTTCTTGTCAGTACGTCGGCAGCATTTTCCACAACTCTTTTAGTGTTGTGTTTAATTACTCTGCTATCAATAAACCGTCTTGATCGATTGGATGTTACCCATTAACAAATGCATATTTCGTGGAATATGCCTCACACTTAATGTGAAATGCACAGATGATCCTTATACATGTAGTCTAGGCTACCAGTCAGTCTGATCAACCATTAAGCTCCGTATGGAAGGTCCTATATATACAAACAAGCTAAAATAACTGGATGAACCTCTCAGGTGGACACAAACTATTAAAGGTAAGCTATGGCTGAAGCGTGTCTTTACGTTAACTACATCTGTTATGTTGTGGAGAGTATAATATAAAAAGGGTTCTTACGTATCACTTTAACGATTTCTACCTCCACTAAAGAAGTCACCGCAGAAAGCGGCCAGACGAGACAATACAATCAACGCTTCAATTTTCAGAGTTTCCCAAATCTGGTGATAAAATATTAACAATTGTAGATCTGCCTTTGATATGAAATGAACTCTCTTTACTTAAATATGAGGAAATATTTCTAGTGACGACTAATATAAAATAGTGACTATGATTCATATAACACTTTCATTTAAAGGAAATGGTCAGCACATGTATGCTTGCTTACTGAATATTTCGGCAATTTCAAATAAGAACTATCATCCAGATGAAAATAATTCCTCTCAATGCGTCCCAAGCCATGTACCTCAGATGCAGCGATTTCCTATGTAGTTTGTCCATTGCTACTGCGAGGAGATCCCATTCTACGCGTAACTCTTCGAAGCCCATTGGACATTCAATTTGAAGTAGATCAGTAATAAGGTGAGGTGAAATACGTTGTTCATGTATGGCTGGAATCATTGGAACTTTCGGTTTTTTCTCTGTATCAATAAACTAGAACACAGCAGATTGTATGTCAAGATGTCCATTATAATGCCTGTTATTTTGTCATCTTATCCAGTTGCATCCTATTAACCATGTTCTTACATCTTGTAGGCGGGTGTCCAAATTTAAAATGTTTGAACTACGGCAAGAAACTGAACGACTGTACTTGCTCTTGTAAATATCCGTTCAGTGGGACAAGGTGTGCAACAAGTAAGTGAATAGAATATAGAAGTGAATATCTGTGATAGAGCGTATTGGCGTCAGATCAGAGAATCAGTATTCAGCCGTTGTCCACAAACTAACTTTCGGGTCAATAACCGAAAGATCTTTTTCGTATGACGGTTCACAAATATGTTGTTACACAACGCCAATGAAAATCACTTACGTTGATCGCCGGGCAAGTAGATTAATATTATTTTAACGATAGAACATTTGGTTAAACAGATTATGACTATGACCTGGGGTGTGTGTGTGGAGGGGGGAGGGGCGTTTTACATCTCTTTTGTGTGCAAATGGGCACTCATAATCAAAGCGTGAATGACATGCTCTATACTATAGAAGCGACATGGTACTTCATAAATTCATAGATAAAAAGAAAACTTGTCCTCAGTGATAGGAATCTACGAAAAGTACATCATGGTGTCTTGCTCCCATCAGGAAAACGGTTGACCGCTTCCTTCTTGCAAGAAACGAACTAGTGACTGTTGAAAATTGGCGCTAACTTCTTTGCGGACGACGAATGAATACTGCATGTCGAACCTGGGTGAATATGCTCATTTTAACTGGATTGAAGAGCGCAGCAACGACAATAAGTCAATGTAGGAAAAGGTGTATATTCGACTAAACCATAAAAGGCTGCAGTGAAATAGCCATCAATTTGGCTTCATTTACTGAAGTTTTGGTCTTATATTTGACAAAGTCAACAAATGTCTTATTTTGCGAAGTTTTGGTCTTATATTTGACAAAGTCAACAAATGTCTTATGAGTAACAGCTTCCTGAATATGCAGAATAAATTAATTAAAATTTTCCGAGCTTCTCAAAGCCACTTGAGGTGTTTCATTAATTTTCGTTTACCAAAAGCCAGGCGATATATTCCACTATAAAACCTTCATTTATAGACAAATTAGCATTCACATTAGCTGAGAATGGATAATGAACCTAGAATAGCCCCTAAAACTATCATCAACAGCTAAAATTAATTTCATCTATCTGACGGGAAAACTTGATTTTCAGCCTACCTACAGTTTGGAACTGAAGTTTTTCTCCTATTGGACTTTGAGATTTATCTCTATTGCCAGAAATCGGCATGGTGAAAGACCATCTGGCTAATTTCTCTCACAAACACATGCGATAAAAATATGAGCAAAGAAGTTGAATGACTGTTCATAATGTTATTCTTTTCGAAGGTGGCATATTGAGTGCATATTTTTGACTGAACGTCAAAATCCCATCGACATCCATGTTATTTCTTAGATTCTTCCACTGGTAAATGATGTATATATAACATATGCATGGTCAAAATAGAGATTTTTTGAATATGCTCTTTCAACAAGTATTACTTCAGTAGAAGACAAATATTTAAGACGTTTACCAACATATTGTTTACGTCTTATAAGCAAGGTAACCAATCTGGCCTGGGCTTTTTTGGACCTGTCCGGGCCTGAGGAGCTATTTCGGCCCCCTAAATATTTGTATTATCCCTTGAGTTAGAGAGCTGAGGCATATCATACTGTACCCGTGGATGAAGCTCTATCAGAAAAATCCAACACGACCGCTGTGCATTTTTTGTCGATTTTTCTGTCAGATTTTTCGATTTTGCATTAATGTCATTTCTTCGCAAGAAACATCCCTCAAGTCGTGGTCTACACACCAAGAGTCTCCTTTTCTTTTTTGCTTTGCCCGATAAATTAGTAAATAATATTCTGATGTGAAATTAAATAGTTTTGCCCACTTTTCGTAGCGGAAATGTTGAAGATAAAGGATGAAAACATCACTTTTCTGGTAACGCACATGGCCCCCATTTTGAATTTACCCATGATCCTCTGCTCGGGGGTCATGCAAACAGGCACAAAGTGAACCCAATATGATAACCTAAAAGTATCAGAGTGTCAGTTTTCAAGTTTTTGTTGCTCCGGAGACGGGATAGAAAGTTTGGTAGGAGGCCATAATGGCTCTCCGGGCTTGCTAGGTTAACCATATCTGACCTGTGGGATGGCATTATGACCTCCCCTTCCAAACTGTTCACCGCACCCCAGCAACGAGGAGAAGTGAGCTTAAACTTTCTGACTTTTTGTCGAATCTTATTACCGTAATTTTGGGATAATTTGCATAATTCTGACTTGAAAGGACCATGGGAAAGATCAAAATGGCGGTCTCGAGGAATTCTCAAAAAATCGTCTTTTCGCTTTTCTGTCAATCTTTTCGCATACTTCTTCCCTAAAATGGCATATTTTGCCCAAAATTATTTTTCATAGTAATTGGTTTTTGAGAGAAATAACAAGAAGTAAAAAAGAATAACCAAAAGTAGTCGAAATAATGGGTTCCGACAAGATGACGTCACTGTGACGTCATCATGGCGGCCATCATGGGTTGTTGCAATTTCTTGTAGAGATTGACCCAAATATATGGTATGAACGAGTTCGGTCCTCTGTCCCAGGCTGTAAAGGAAATACACAGTGAACCGAAATGCTCCCCCGCCCAGGCTGGGTCAGATCCGAATTCGCTCATGCCGGGTAGGATTAAATAAGTTTAATCTGATGCCGATTAGATGGATCCACCGATAATGCTACAGCATCTCAACAGAGCGACACATAATTGTACAGGAAATATTGATTATCTAGCTTTATGAATGATATTCTGATCATCCAAATATATTATTATAGTATATATCATGTTCACCGACAACAACTCTGACAGGACATGATTATAAACCGAATAACTGGATAGCAATATTTCAGAATTAATTTTATTTCTGGATGCAAATAATTCGGGTACGGTTCATGTATAATGCAAATTACAGGAAGTGTGAATAAGAATCACTTACATGTACATAAATATATATATATATATATATATATTAATATATTGAATCGTATTTCTGCTGACTAACCATTATTTAACGAATATCGACTTATTTTAGAGCAGTGCTTAAAGAAATTGGATCAGAAAGAATGCGGTACAAAATGGCCCGATTGGTTCTGCCAGAGGTTCTCCAATGTTCGCGCGTTTTGTCCAGTTATGTGCGGGATATGCCCGGGTATGTTGATATATTCTTTCATTTTCTGTGTGTAACAATTCTAAACCATTAGAAACTGAATTCAAATATGTATGCAATGAAGCAAATACCTAGTTAATTTTATGCAGTGAAAAAAACCCTCCTCAATTTGCTCTCCACTGGCTATAAAACGATCGCTGATCGCCTCAGAATCTGACTTTGTATAATACACACACGAACATGTAATATGATTACCCTTGTAAATTACGATTTATTGTGGAAGTATCAGCCAGTACCAGCCAACACTGTCGAACCTTTAGATTCATGAGTATATTCTACCAATTTCATCGACATGTTCCATAATTAGCCTTACATCACCTGTCCAACTTCAAATTCGAGTTTGTTGTAGGTTGAGAGATGCTAATAATATTTGATTTCTATGAAACCTTTGAAGACTATCATTCGAGACAGTTCAATGTAATTTGCATGTCGAAGAAGTACATGTACCCATAGGCATTCTCCCATCATTAGAACCTCCAGATTTGTAAGTATATCTGACAGTAATACAATCTGATGCCATGAGAGTGGTCCATGTGAAGCATTATTGAACATGTTATCGTGTGTATCAAGGAACTTCTTGCTATGCTGAAAAAAAATCTAGCAATGCATTATTTGTGTCCAATTCTAGCTATATGCAGCGGCAGACGTTGTAAAAATGGTGGTACTTTGAACGTCGAAACGTGTCAGTGCAGATGCAGAAAGATGTATACGGGAGACATGTGCGAGAGACGTAAGTAGCTATTTCTCACTATTTTCTCACCCACACTGATTGAAAAGAAACATAAACAGTCAACCCTCTTTATATCGACCACACTTATCCCAGTCGTTATAGTGATTTTGCTGTTACAGCGAACACAGAGTAACTGTATTTTGGTACGTTTGTTTCTGTAACATTTATAATGAAGTTTCTGTTGTAACGAATGTTTCTGTTGTAACGAATGTCATTATAATGAGGGGTTACTATATTCATATTTAAAGTCTAATGCGTGGTCTCTATATAATCACCCGAGATATTTCTGTAGCTTGCTCAAGTTCAATATAGTTTAGATATCCCTTATAATATATAATTATATGAGTAGTGACTCCCACTGGAACTAGTTAACCCTTATGTAATACGGTAGGCATAGTTGTGATTGGAGTAGGAGGTAGCTATTCCACAGGTCGTGCATAGCTGCATGCAATAAAACAGGAGTGAGTGAGTAGTACGGTTTAACGTCGTTTTCAACCTTGTTTCAGTCACATCACGACGGTGCCTTTATGTGCCAGAACACGAGAGTGCTCATAGTTCCTATACCCTAGACACTGATCAGCCCTGCCAGTACAGCACCCGGTCACCCATCCAAGTATTGACCGAGCTTAACGTTGCTTAACTTCGGTGATCTGACCAGAACCGGTCGTCCAACGCTATAAGCTGTACCAGTCTGGCATACCATTCGTTACAGCAATCCCAATGGATACTGGTACATATATCACTGCGTTGCACTTTATAGGAATGGGACCAAAATTACGGGAAATGTCCACGGGATTGCATTGTATAGCCAGCTAGCTCTCTGCTTCAATCTGCCCTCCCTTTCAACATTTCTCATCTATGTCCAAACCGTTTTTTTTCACTTCTATACTCTGTTGAACAAGGCAATGGTTTTAATGGGGGGGAGAGGGAGGTGGCAGACTACCAGTCTGCAACCTCCCCCTCAGCTTTGTTAATATCTGCTTTTTGAAAAATTAAGAGAATTGGGAAATACAGTAAACCCGAACCTAACACTATATTTGCTAATGTATGCGTAAAATGAACCTTCTGCGGGCCATGATGCCGTAGAATGAAAACATTAGGTATCGAAATACTGTCCGAGAGAGAATGAAGGATTGAGCTGCATCTTGATGTACACATTTTGTCTATTGTCAGTGAAGTGTAACGGTAAACGATGCATTAACTACGGTACTCTTGACTACGACTCCTGTAAGTGTGATTGCCCACCCAACTACTCTGGTTCAACCTGCCAGAAATGTGAGTATCATAATGCCACAAGTTCAGTTCTAGATATCATGTGGCTGGGAATAAATCATCGTACTTCTTATCCTGTATGTTCAGGAAACCTAATTATTTATGGATCTTAATATAGCGTTTCGACGATTTGTTTTTCGAAGGGAACAAACATATTCACGCTACTATCAATACTGAATGATCTAAGTTCTCCATTTTTGATTAGCTCATCTGGGCCGAAGGCCCGATTGGCTAATGTCATGGCCTGATTGTCCGTCGTCCGTCGTGTGTCGTCCGTATACATCTTCTTCTCTGAAGCCGCTTGAACGATTAAGCTCAAACGTGGCATGCATGCCCCCCCCCCCCCCAATGAGTACACCATAATTTGTTCATGCGGTGTCGATATGATTTTAAATATGGCTGCCATGGCGGCCATCTTGAATTTGCCATTGAAATCTTGTCATCATCATTTTTCGGTAACTACTTCATGGATCTTTCTCAAATTTGGTACACCGGTTCCACTTTGGGTCTAGTTGTACAACATGTATACTTTACTCCAATTTGAATATCCAATATGGCCACCAGGCGGCCATCTTGGATTTACCCATGAAACTTTGTTATCGCGATTTCTCAGGAAGTACTTCATGGATCTTTCCCAAATTTGCTACACAGGTTCCCCTTGGGGTCTAGTTTTGCAAGATACATTTTGTGGTCTGAATAAAAAATGCAATATGGCTACCAGGCGGCCATCTTGCATTTTCCCATGAAACATTATCTCGATTTCTCAGGAAGTACTGCATAGATCTTTCTCAAATTTGGTACATAGGTTCCCTTTGGGGTCTAGTTGTGCAGGATACCTTTTCTGCTCTCATTCGAAAATCCAATATGGCCATCAGGTCGCCATCTTGAATTTCCCTATGAAATTTGTTATCGTGATTTCTCAGGAAGTACTGCATGAATCTCTCTCAAATTTGGTACACAGGTTCCCCTTAGGGTCTAGTTGTGCAAGATACCTTTTCTGGTCCGATTCGAAAATCCAATATGGCCAAAAGGCGGCCATCTTGAATTTTCCCATGAAATTTTGTTATCGTGAATTCTCAGGAAATTACTGCATGGATCTTTGCCAAATTGGGTACACAGGTTTACCTTGTGGTCCAGTTGTGCAAGATACCCTTTTTGGTCCATTTTGAAAATCGAATATGGCCGCATCTTGAATTTCCCATGAAACTTTGTTATGAAATCTCAGGAAATTACTGCAATGATCATTTATTGTTCTGGGAGGGACAACACAAGTTAGAAACTCATCTATTGCAGGTCTTTAGTAAAAAATTCTTAAAGCTACTTTTGCCAGTTACAGCCAGATGAGCTATAGCGCCGTGGCACTATCTTCATATTTGTAAACGTCTCAGAGTAGCCAACAGTCATTTTGTTCATGTCTATATCTCTCTATCTTCTTGAATGTTTTCATCATGTCTCATCCAATACCCTTGTTCTTCACGACTTCTTCGATATGACGACTGTTGTGGATTCTGCTGATATCCATTTGTCGAGAGGATGAGGCTCAATACACCCTCTATACATGATATATCTAGTTAAGGATGCCAGCTGGTGATGAAAGGAATTTGAGTCATTTAAAATGGTTTTGCCTATTAGGTTAACTCCCTTGGATAGGCAAATAGTTAAGAGGCTTTCCTTTGGACTTCCTCAACCGGAAATTTTACGAAGCAACATCCAATCAATTCGATAATTTTGTCAATTAGTGAAAATTTAACGGAACGATAACTACTATTTTTAATGGATATGTTAAAAAACTGGAGCGAGTTGATATATATTATGTGTAATAAAATTTACTATGGGTCTTTACATTTCACATTGTCCAGAGCAAAAAAGGGCATAACAACTTTTTTATTCTTTGTTTTGATCATGTTGTACAATTGTGAGTGTAAAAACATACATTCTAGGCAAAGTTAATTTCTTTTACCAGCGGACATCCTCAAATGTAATAAATATGTCAAAGTTTAGTCCGATTCATGTCGTCTAGTCATATAGGCAAACGTGCCGGTCGACGCATCTCTCGTTTTGCAAGAATCGTTGTGGTCGTGACGGTTAGAGCGCCTGCCATGTCGGGCGGATTATGTCAAAGCCTGATTTTCATATTGACAATATACCTGCAGATTTTCATTATACCTGCCTACGGAATTGATTACCTACATGTCCGCTCAAAAGGAACAGAACATAGCTAATTGAATTTAGGTCATTTTCTTGTCATGTGTAGCTAATCCTATGGCGCGGACGAAATTACAAAATGTTTTCAAGCAAGCATTATATGATACGAATGTATTTACTTTACAGGGACATGTCCAGCGTCTGACGCCAAAGACTGTGACACAGGTGTTATTCAGAAATTTCAGTGTTTCACCCACCGAGATGTCCGTTTCATCTGCCCCTATATGTGCGGAAACTGCCCTGAGTAAGTTTTTTCCTTAATTTGTCAACGGTGTGCCTAATAATTTGCCCATAGTGCATCATCTGTTTTACTGAATATGTCCTTAATATAGCGTAACAGCTAAACAAGTTAAAGGGGACACGCCGAACAAAAGCATCAAACTTTCAGTGATGCTTCTGTGTTATCTAAGATCGATATATTAGCTGAAAGCCACGGCATCCATGGAACAGGACAGCGATATTCGTCCATTTTCTGAATGCCCCTCTATAACCATTCGATATATGAAGAGGAAAATTGGCGTGAGTGTATTTGAACAGCCGTATCACTCCTATTTATGGTCCTAATCTTCCTGAAATTTATTATATTGCTTGTCATTGGTTCAATGTCGAGTCAATAGAAGATGCATGTGGTGCTTAGCATTAATTATCCATTACAAAGGCTTATTTCCGCATCTTAACAGTTAAATGGACTGTACTCAACCTACTGTAAAAACACTATTTCTTTCAAAAAGGTAGCAGAATATTAAATGGTACAAAAAAGGGATATTCAATCGAGTTTCTGTTGACGCCAAGTATACCATTGAAGCGGCATAGCAGGTATGATTAGCAAACAGCAGTAATAGCTGCCAAGGACGTGCTCCCAAAACAATGTGAACAAATGTTGAGTGAACCTTGCCAGAGCTACTTCATGTAACGTACAGTAATCAGTATGTGTTATTAGTATTAGAAATACGTATTGTTTTATGCATGGTGATTTGAAATGTCCAGAGACTCATCTGTAATTTCCTTACAGTACTTGGTAACGTTTTTTTTTTTGCCGAAAAGGCGGTTTAGTAGGGGAATTCGAGCTTTTCCAGATCATAGACCTATTTCAAGTGGATCGATATAATCCAAATGATGGTGGATAATTTCAAAATTGCGAACTGTTTAGCGGCCAGGTATTTTGAGTATAAATGTACAAGTATTTGGGCAAAGAGTCTTGGATCATTTCCACTTTTCATATTAATACTGAACTCATAATAAACATCTAGCTTCCTCGAAACTTTGACATTTTGGGCTTATGCCAAATATATCATTTGCAAACTATGACTCATAAAATCTCCAGGCTCTACGGATTACTCAGTTATGACAGTTCACAGTTATGTACAAGAAGACTCAACGATGCAACCCAGAATTGGATATCATTAATTGATTCGATAATGCCAACATTTCGAATAGCTCCATCCAGGGATATGCCATTTTTGAGGGGATGGAATCTGTACCACGAACTGGATGTTGATTATGAATAACGCGAATTCAGATGACCCTTCGTGGTTCCCATTTGTAATTCATGGATGTTCAGATCGAACAGTTTGCAACCAGAATGACCATGTAGGTTTACATTTTAAAGACGGATGTGCATCAGACAATTTGGAATGACCTCCACTCACACTCGTAATGTAGGTAAACATCAAGCATATTATAATTTATATCGTTGCTGTTACTGAGTAGTATATAATATACTAAGGATATATTAATATACTAACCTCGGTAACAAACAGCGGTGGACAATATGTGACATATTCGCTATTTAGAGAGGAATTGTCATTTGAGAAGACATTCTCTCTTTTCTGCTTGCGACTCGATATTTTGATATGGCCCGTAGCAATATATACAGCTGAAACCCAACCATAAATTCCAATAATGCACACCTCTGCGTTTAGTTATGAGTAATATATTTAACCCTATCGGGCCTGGGCCATTTAGGGTGTACCGCAGCCCGGAGAGGAGCGAAAAGTGCTAACGCTAGTGCTGAAAGTTACCACACTATATATTTCTCTAAGAATATATATTAAAAAAATAAAAAGGCATTTTTGTACGATTTTTCGGTCAGATTTTTAGAATGTTTCAGTTATATGTTTTCGTCGCAAAAACTGCATAATAAATTAGTAAATGATATTCTGATGTGAATTTTTTTCTCGAAATAGGAATTAAACACGGAGAGTCACCATTATTTGTGTATATGGCAGTTATTTATCAGATTAATGGATCCTGTTAAACCCTATTTAGCAGAGTCCGCACCCGACCGTAATTTGAGAATGACAACCCTCACTTTCGTCGGACATATTTCGCTTTACGGCGAACATCAATAAATGGTTCTATTGTGGCAGATATCAATATTTGTGTACTTTTATCCAAATATAAGGTGTCTGGATACCATTGTTAGAAAATCCAGTTTTGAATAATTATGAAAATCGCCATGGTAAAAGCTCCATAGGCACATGGACGTGATATGGAATGCAGAACAATAACTATAAAAGTGGAATTTTAGATAAACCGGACAGGTTTTTAATTAAACTTTCACATTACACGTAAATCACACGGGTATAAAATTATGATAATGTTCTAATGGATAAAAACTCACCATTTATTTATAATTCACTATCTAGTCTCGTGTTATTCCTATTACATTGAAATGGTTACTATGGCAACAAATTTAGTCATGTATTCAAATACAAGTGTGCATATTTGTCGAAATAATAAACATACACGTTCAGTATTTTACTACACTGAAAGTGTAAGTTTATTAGTTCGACAAATATGCACAATTATTCGTGTGAAAATGACTTATCCCTCTTGACATGTTTTAGGACAAGGAGGTGGCAGTCTGCATCTCAATATAAAATACCCACCCCCTTGTGTCAGACTTCACCTCAGCACTAAAACTGAGGCAGACCGGCAATAATAATATAAATATGAACACAATCCAATCCACACAATGATCTCAAACTGACACACAATGGTGCGGCCATGGAAATCCAAAACTATCGTACTATCAATTTTCACGCGAACATGGAAACTTCAGGCGAGGACGATAACTTGGCATTCATATATTTGGAAAAATTATTCACTGATGATCCTGAAACTCAGTTTGCAAAGCCTGTATCGTTCCCAAATTCAACTCCATACATTGGCGAACAGTAATGGCGGAGGAACAGTATATGTTCGTGTGCAGGATAAGAATTTGCGACTAGAGGTAAATCGGTCAAGCTGTGCGTCAATGTTTGTAGATTCATGTGAACCGGTAACGAAATACGACTCCTGACTCATCTCACCGGCAGAAATCGATCAGATAAATATGTCCCTGGCGATTTGTAATCCCCCGGATGCATGGGAACAACCCTTATGTGAATTTTATACTATGTAGATGAAGATTTTCAGATGCTTGAACAGGTCTTTTTGGAGGGAATTGTCATGTGCCCACCATGGTATATCTACAAGCGCGAGCATATCATATAAAGGGGAATGTATATGACAAGTATAAAATGGTAAAGAATTGTGTACGTTTATCACAAGATCATTGGCGCTACCTATCGTAACTTGAGATTTATTTCGCTCGGCACGTAGGTAGGGACCGTGCGACCATCGTGTCATACAATATCTGTGTGATGCTCATAAACATAATTACACACAAATCCAGACCGAGATATATGAGCTGCCGTTTATGACAATATTATACACGGTGTATATATATAATGGAGCATGGAAATATGGTGATAATGAATGAATATGGTGTGAATTGAGTCGTTATATTGGAAATGTTGTTATATTGAAAGTTGCAAAATATGGGATGGTTTTATCATATATTGTAACATTTGTGGCAATGTTTATTAAATGTTATCTATATAGGAGTAAAATGCATACTGAAGTAGTTTCATATATATATGAAGAGTGGTGTAATTATATACACTCTACATTTGCTAAACATATAAACCGATTGAACGTATATAGTGTAAGCGGATATATATATATAGAACGACTGAATACGGCGTATTTGATACGGCGTATTTGACAAAGACGCTTACCGGATATGGCAGGCGGATATGGCGGGCGGAAGTATGCTGTGAGCATGCATCTTGTGCTCGCGCAAAGCATTGCGGTTCCAGCTTCACGATAACAGTGGCCATTGACTGATTCCCGTTCTCAAACTAGGGTATTCGGCACAACCCAAAAACTCGACTTGGTTGCCGGTCAACAGTGGCCAGTGCCATATTAAAATTTGCGAATAGAGAGAGGTCAGCCGGTCGCCGCTTTACGGTGGCCCATGGACGACATGCTATATTTTTTTAGTTTTGAGTTTTTACTTCTAGGTTTCATTTTTGTGTTAGGTTTCATTTTTTTGTTTTAGGTTTATTTCTTTAGTTTTCACCCGGGTGAAAAATTGTCCATCTGGTTAAAATTTTCTCACCTGGGTGAGAAGGGCGAGAACGTTTTCGTTCCCTAGCACTGACATTCCGGCAAAATGGAGGATGGTTCGTTCAAAAGTATAGATGATCTCAAACTGTCAAACTGAACTTTTAAGATTGCTCATGCAGTCGATAAATGATATTTCACGTCTTGGGTGTTTCATATACCGGTAAATTGTATTTTCAAACCCGTGTTCTCTGCGAGCACACGAGCTTGTCATGTCTGAAAAGAGAAAATTAGGCCCCGTATAATCGAACCCGTATAATCTGCATAAATTGTATTGCCCCGCATCATTCAGTGATTCAGAGTGTTCGGTAGCTAAAACCGAATAGTCAGATGGCGCAAGTCAAACCGCCTAAGACGAATCGTCCAACGCCCTTTGTCGGATCGACCGATGTAATTTTTGGAGCTTATTGAGTTTATTTATTTGGTTGGGTGAGATTAAGATTTGTCCTGATACCTCTAATTGATGCCTGATAGGGTAACCAAATACGACCATTGTACATTTAAATCTCATTAGGCTAAACACATACGATGGAGATAGAGTCGCGCTTATCACAGCTCAGGATGAGGCTAGGTTAAAAATCATCAGTGGGACTAATAGTGAGAAATGACGAACGAGAGAATAAACGATAAGTTGATAAATTCTGACCTTCTGTGTTGTCGCTCGTGACTGTTTTGAGTCTCACACTAATTATGTGGAGGTTCGAGAAACATAACAGATGCAAAAGACCTCCTTCAACTGTTAGCCTCCTTTTCTAAACGATGTCCGACTAGACGCTTACCCTCCCTTGACTCGCGCTTTTCCCCAAGCCATCCTCATCTGAGGATAATATTAGTGAGATTGGATAGAGTTTAGATCATCCTAGACAAAGACTTCGGACTGATTCTCAAAGTAAAATTATTGCTTTCGTATTAGCTTGAACCTAATGTTGATCTCAAACCCAGCGAAGAAAAGAAAAAATAGTATATAGAAGCAATTTGTGTTTCTGTTTCGGTTCGTTGATACGAGTTACTGTTTCGGCTCGTTCGTACGATCCGGGATGTATGAACCTTATCAAATTAACTAAATGTAATCAGATCCATTAGCCGGTGTTCACGGTAGACCTGTTATACGATAGTATTCACAGGATCTCCATTTCTTTCTCCTGAATCCATTCTGCTGTATGGCTCAGAATCCTCTACGCCAGACATTACGGCCCATGTTAAACTGATTTTGAGTTTTCTGCTTTCTAAAGTAAGCTTATAGAAGTGACTCCACATTTGGCAGCTGGGCCGGTCAGTGTCAAATGCAAGAATATTTGATGTTAATATGTCTATCAAGCCTGAAACATCAATAATATACAGTGAGTTTCATGTGCATGTGTTTATTTTAACCAATTGTTAGACGGATTGCGAAGCAATATCCGTACTATATGGACTGATGAAATCTGACTGGTTTGCGGGCTGGCTGCTTGGTTGCTTGGCTGTTTTCCGTTGTCAACATTCCAGGATACAATTTCATGCTTTGTTAAAGCTTGAGCTCTACCCTGTATCTCACAAACTAAGCCTCGCCCAGTCCCATATGCTGATACATTCAGATAGCATACCTGATGCTGCATTGACTGCACCCATCCACTTCACCCAAGGGGTATATCCCGCACCCCCCCTCCCCCTCCAAACCCCCCAAGAAAGGATCTCCAGCACTGTATCTCTGAATCTAAACCTCGCCCTATTACGAATGAAGAAAAAAAAACAGCCTAATTAAGCACCAAAATCTACATTGGACGACCTGACACAGGACGTTGGACGATTCGTCTTAGGCGGTTTGACTTGCGCGATCTGACTTCGATTTTAGATACCGAACTCTGTGAATCACTGAGTGATGCGGGGCAATACAATTCTGCAGTGCCGATAGACAAAAAAACTTACTGATATAGAACGACGGTGCAATTTAAATGACGGTAACTGGCTTTGTGAAAAAACGGCCATTCTCGAACCCACCCCGCAGCGGAATGCCCGTGCACAAGATTATACATGGCCTAGTTTTTTTGTTTTTTTTGCAGGCATGACAAGCTCGTGTGCTCGCAGAGAGCTCGGGTTTGACAATACAACTTATATGAAACATACCAGACGTGAAATATCATTTATCGGGTGCATGAGCAAACATAAAAGTTCAGTTTGACAGTTTGAGATCATCTATACTTTTGAACGAACCATCGTCCATTTTGCCGAAATGTACGAAAGCCGAGAGGGGACTTCTGACTTCCGACTTCCGACTTCTGACTTCTGATTTCCGACTTCAGACTTAGGATTTTTTTTCTATTATAATGCATTACATATTAAATTATGAAGCATGGAATAACACAGTATCATTATTATGGCATATTCTACTTAAAAACCTGCTTGCATGCTTGTTTATAATAATCAGATAATCATTGAAGTTTATCTTGAGCTATGTTCTGATTATTAAAACGCGATTTCTAATGTAAATAGAAATGCCCTGTGTCAACAGTTTTAGGCGCTTCATTTACATAATATAATTGCACAATTTGATACCTTACGAATAATCACATTTAATGCGCCCTTTCCACATTAATCGTTGGACAATGCTGTCTTGTCCCAGTGGCGGCGAAAGGTGCACAGCACGTGGACCACCGCGTGAGCTCCGGTTCGTTCTCATGATCCCTCCATTATGTTTATAACATGGAGCGGGGTTTTCATGTATTGATAACTGGTGTAAATATGATAATATGAATGGATCAAATATCCCACTAAAGGACTAATAATCTTACATTTATGATAATTTTGACAACTTCAGGTCGAAAATATACCAGTCATTATCCATTAAAATATATTCTGGGTTAACCCTATCTGGCCTGTGCTTTTTGGGATCTGTCCAGGGGGCGGGGAGGGGGGGGGGGGGGGGGTCGCCCCCCGCCCCCACACTCCGTAAATATTTTTAAAAAATGTGGTAAGGTAATGTACCTAATGCCACAGATAAATACGACTCAATTACATACAATAATTGCACAATTCTATTCAACAGATCACAATTACTTCCAAAGCATTATCGAATAATATAGTATGATAATTTACGCATCAATGCGACAAGGAGATGTCATTATATTTATCGATTATTCAAATATTATTTACGATTTTCTGCTTTCCTAGGACACACAAAATAACTAAACCTAATTTTGTCAAGCCCAAGCCAAATCATATCGTAAGATCGTACCATTATTTCCAAATATAATTAACAAATAATATAAATATTGTTTGTATCAAGGCATTTTAGTTCTCTCCCCTCCCTTCTCCAAAACTCTTCATAATTTTGATTACTTAAAGGGAAACTCAAATGGAAAATTAAAACTTCTGTGGGGGAGATATTTTGTTGCCATATTCTTCTGAAATTACCCCCATTGTTCTCAATTTTTATTTTATTTTTTCATTTTTTTGCTTGTAAATATTTCCCCTGGTTGATGAGAAACTTTCTGGAACTGGTAAAAATTTGATATGCAAATGAGGTATTGGTGAGTTAATTAGATAGACAAATAAGGATATTTAGGATTCTGATATCTTTGCAGTCCATGAACTTGTGTAAGGAGGTGTGTTAGTTGAAATGAATTTTTAATAAATATGAAACGCATAGACCTTTGTTACTCCATATTCTTTAATAAGATATCATAACCCGTGCAATTTCCAAAATAAAGCCCTTTGTAACCTGTTGATATGAGAACCGTATTTCTATAAATGCTTAGAGCTTTTTAGAACTAGTTTTCATGATGCTATAAATAAGCAATATTACAAATAAAGAGATTTCGTGACATCACCAAATATCATTTGCAATAAATTCCATCAATAGCAGATTTAAACTTCAAACGCAATGTCTCTGTAACCGTGGCCTAAAACTGGACCTAGAACATTGGGGTTCCCTTTTAAATTGCCGATACTAGTAATCAGAAAGATCAAAGCACAAAGTCACAGACGGGAATATAGGTATTATTATCATGTAGGTAAAGTTGCAAGGGGTGAATGGATGTACAAAATTCTGAAGTCGGAAGTCGGAAGTCAAAATCAAAATAATCAAGTTTTGGAGAAGGGAGGAGAGAGAACTAAAATGCCTTGATACAAACAATATTTATCTTATTTGTTAATTATATTTGGGAGTAATGGTACGATCTCATGATATGATTTGGCTTGGGCTTGACAAAATTAGGTTTAGTTTTTTTGTGTCAGAAAATCGTAAATAATATTTGAATAATCGATAAATATAATGGCATCGCCTTGTCGCATTGATGCGTAAATTATCATACTATGTTATTCGACCATGCGTTGGAAGTAATTGTGATCAGTTGAATAGAATTTAAAATATTTACGGGGGGAGGGGGGGGGAGGAGAAATGCCCCCTTGGACAGATCCCAAAAAGCTCAGGCCAGATAGGGTTAACCCAGAATATATTTTAAGTGTTAATGACTGGTATATTTTCGACCTGAATTTGTCAAAATTATCATAAATGTAAGCTTATTAGTCCTGTATTGGGATATTTGATCCATGCATATTATCATATTTACATCAGTTATCAATACATGAAAAATCCGCTCCGTTTTATAAACAAAAGAGAGGGATCAAGAACGAACCGGAGATCATGCGGTGATCCACGTGCTGTGCACCTGTCGCCGCCACTGAGACATTGCAGCATTATCCGACGATTAATGTGGAAAGGGCGCATTAAATGTGATTATTCGTAATGTATCAATTTGTGCAATTATATTATGTAATTGAGACGCCTTTGACTTGTGACATAGGGTATTTCGATTTACATTAGAAGTTATCGCATTTTAATAATCAGAACATAACTGAAGATAAAATTCAATGGTTATCTGATTATTATAAGTACATGCAAGCAGGTTTTTAAGCACAATATTCCATAATAATGGTGTTGTGTTATTCCATGCTTCATAATTTAAGATGTAATGCAATGGAAAATATCCTAAGTCGGAAGTCGGAAGTCGGAAGTCAGAAGAGTCAGAAGTCGGAAGTCAGAAGTCCCTTCTCGGCTTTCGTAGAAATGTCAGTGCAAGGGAACGAAAACGAGACCACGATCACGTGAAATTTTTACCTGGGTGGAAACCTTCTCACACAGGTGAAAATCTTCTCACCAAGGTGAAAACACGTTTTCACCCGGGTGAGAAGGTTTTCACCCAGGTGGAAACGTTTCCACCCGGGTGAAAACTGAAGGAATCAACCTAAAACAAAAAAATGAAACCTAACACACAAAAAAAATGAAACCTAGAAGTAAAAAAAACAATACTCAAAACTAAAAAAAATATAGCATGTCGTCTATATATATGGACCACTGTAAAGCGATGACGGGCTGACCTCTCTCCATGCATTAGCAAGTTTAATATGACACTGGCCACTGTTGACCGGCAACCAAGTCGAGTCGTTGAATTGTATCGCACACCCTAGTTTGAGAGCGGGAATCAGTCAATGGTCACTGTTATCGTGAAACTGGAACCACAATGCTTTACGCGAGCACAACGTGCATGCTCACAGCATACTTCCGCCTGCCATATCCGCCTGCCATATCCGGTAAGCGTCTTTGTCAAATACGCCGTATCAAATACGCCGTATTCAGTCGTTCTATATATATAT
Source organism: Hanleya hanleyi (assembly GCA_036873755.1). Lineage (NCBI taxonomy): Eukaryota > Metazoa > Mollusca > Polyplacophora > Lepidopleurida > Hanleyidae > Hanleya > Hanleya hanleyi. The sequence continues at coordinate 79,017 of JAVTVY010043023.1, read as the reverse complement.
CCGCTTACACTATATACGTTCAATCGGTTTATATGTTTAGCAAATGTGGAGTGTATATAATTACACCACTCTTCATATATATATAAAACTACTTTAATTTGCATTTTACTCCTATATAAATAACATTTCATATACATTGCCACAAATGTTACAATATATGATAAAACCATCCCATATTTTGTAACTTTCAATATAACAACATTTCCAATATAACGACCCAATTCACACCATATTCATTCATTATCACCATATTCCATGCTCCATTATATATATACACCGTGTATAATATTGTCATAAACGGCAGCTCATAGAGATACAATATACTCTATATGGAAAACGACTTGGGAAACCATTTCGTCAATCGTACAGATTTGACGAGACGAACAGTCTTGCCTTTCGCTTAGATCCTCTCTTGCAATGGACTAGTCTTGGTTTCTATATTAATAGTTCCCCGCTCATAGTGTCATGTGAATACGGTCTTTCGATTATGGAAATTCTTCATGGACGGCAAGTGGTATGTGACTATCGGATATGACGTTCGTATTCTGGAGATACTAACCAATCAAGGCAGTCATTCGGAGTATAATAAGTAGTTCAAATTGGCGGAAGGGATAGAATACGGCCATACCTAAACCTTCAGCTCGACGATGCGATGCTATAAGATGTACTTCCATGAAAGAGAGTTGTCGTCAACAGCTTTTTATTTATAACAGGTCAGTTCGAATAAGGTTGGCTACCAGCTGAGTGCAAATTATTACATTGTATTTGAATGATAACTTGCGCAACAAATCATTTACCAATTAACTGTTAATCTTTTCATTATCTGTTCTTACAGATAGTAGGAACCGACAGCAGCAAACATTCCTTGAGAAGTAGGAGTCGACAACATGGCATCAGAGCAGCATGAATATGGGTTTCATGTGATTTGATCGCAACTGGTCCCAAATTGCGTTACACTCTAACTTTTGAGACTTAATAAAAGTTACATAATGTCTGCCAAACGCGACTTTTTATATTTTAATCAACAATATAGAAGTATTGTACGGATAATATCTGTAAGACAATCATGGTATCCCTACAAGCGCGTGCATATCATATAAAGGGGTGGGCACAGTGGAACACGATACGTGAGATTTAGCAGGAAATGGAATGCCTTCCGATGTGCTGATTGGCCAGCGTATATTCACCTCACATCTTTGGGAAAATGTCCACAAACACTACAGCTATACCTTTCCTGAGTGAAATGCGTATCGTAGACAGAGCTAGAAGATTTAGATGATGCCAGAAGTTGGAGTTTGAGAAAGAGGAGAAGGAATTCACCAGCTATAGCTATCGCAGCCAAAAAAAGCATATACGCCGACGTTAACAATGGACTGGTACACTCAGATTTCATCGTGCTACTATTGGTGGTTTTGATAAATCGACAATCTACATCTGTTACAATATGCGCCTTAGTCTGGATGTACTTCTTCATTCAATAGTAATGGAGGACTTATATATATTAATATATTGAGCTAAATATACAAGCGTCTATTCCGTCATTCTCTTAATAAAGCCTCTTAATAAGGGATTAACATAACCACTCCAACTCCCCCAAACCCGAGGAAGAAGAGTCGTATTTTATTTCGTTACGTTTCAAAAGTGGACTTCTTCTTCTAGTGAAAGAAGAACCCTTTTTCAAGAGTGTTTGTTTAAATCTATATGCGATACCTCTGACCAATGGTGTGAACAGGGAGTATTTCTCTTGTATTGGAGTTGTAAAAGATTTACTTTGAAAACGAAAAGTATTAAGATTTGAAAGGCCCATAAGCATCGTGTAATTAACTCAGCGTCTCATTTTTTTCTGAATGTCTTAGTTTATGATATACTGAACTGAAGGAATATTTAGCAACTTTTTTAAATTTTTCAAAGGTTTACGTTTAATATTCGATTTAAAAAATACTATACAGAACTTAGAACAACAGAGTAAAAAATTACTTTATATGTACCGCTTTCACATCTACAGTGACCCAATTTCTTTCGCTAAGCCTTATCATATGCGTCCTTCAAAATATATCTCAACTGAATACAAGCTTACATTTATACGATATCTTGCATACTCATTTCGATCCGATTCAATTCGACAGCTCTTGTGCGTACGAGTAAACAAAAATGGCGTTCGTATGACCTCTATCCCCGCGATTAGCGTTCATTACAGGCAAATCCTGGTTTTGACCATTTTCGTCTTGACCGTATTCTTTACGAAACTTCCTATTTAGGGGTGAATGGTCACATCTATTCTGTGCCGAAAACACGGCTGTTTATAGGGAAAACACATGACAGGTCTACCAAACTTTCATGGACTAATATCCTATTTGGTAGACAAATTCTGGACAGTGAATTATTCTTCCTACAGTGTACCCGTTCGATTTAAGCCATAATGGGTTCAGCAATGTAACACACCGCTACCCAGAAACATCGAGTATCACTAAACTAGTTGAACATCACCGCAGCCATGGACAGAGAAATTTTAATCGATCGCGATCATATTACTGTGAAATATTCAGTTGCTTATCCAACACGCCCAATAATGTGCACACTGTATGCGCTACCACTGATGATCATAAATTAATGGACTACTTTACTTCGCTTGGTGCGCTGTTGACGGGGAGTTATGACTTTTTACGGCATTGACACCCTGCGGAGTGAATACCAACTGCAACATATAAAACAAATGGAAGCTACGACGTTTTCGCATTTATCTAGACGTCAAAAATACTCCAAGAGTAAAATTCCGTACACAGTCCAGAAATGTCATGTGCATAGATTTTCAAAACCTATTGTTTTATTAGGTTAGGTAAACGTAGTCCTGTCCTTCCTCTGAACGTCACTCCCAGCAACTTGAAAGGTACCGTTACACATGTCTGCAAAACTGGCCAATTTACATGATACGAAGGGTGATCGGCAGATCTTTCTCGGCAGGCTGTAAATGACATTATTGTGCTTACTCGGTCATAAAAAGACATTTATAGCGAGGTTAAAGAATCCATTGACCAAAGCGGTCCAACAGGATATGTCATCCAAATAAAACTACCATCCATTATAACTAAAACAACTTCAGAAATAGCGTATTTTAGATTTCATCGACCAGTGAAAACAATCGAAACAAGCAGATATCGACTATTTTCGAAACGTCTGTGATGGGATAATGCAATGGACATAATAAAATTTCCCGGAATTCTAAAGAACTTTTTATAACTTTGTATTGACACATCAACGCAGTCAGTAAACTTGTAACATATTCATACACATAAGATGCACATGACAAATGAATACAATCATGCAGAATAAAAGCAAAATTAACACGAAGCGAAGCTGACATACATGTAATCCAATATAACCACATCATTTCGATGCATGTTTAGCGTCAGCCATACATGATCCTGATATTTCACACTGCATGAATGAACTGATCACGCAACTTTTTGCAAGCAAGCAATTTGGCAGTTTTAATTACCGTGTCCGCTGAGCAGTTTCCCAGAATAATTTTAAGCGTCGATGTGTTAATTAGATAATGATAGTTTGCACACGGGTTAGAAACTGATTCAAAATGATTCAGATTATCGGAATGATGTACCTAATTATTTCCAGTTCGCTGGCCCGCCATGCAATTCTTCCCAGTACACTACATTAATAGCAAGTAATATTGTTAATTGTTCTAAAGCCACCAATGGGTTTGGCTGGAACGAACACACATACGTGTGAGTCGTCGACATTCATTTATTATCTGTGTAGACATTTCCCTGGCAACCTTAATTGTGTGTGCAATATGGACCTGATAATACTTCTGATGAATTGACCAAATATAAAGAGCCGTGAAATCAATCTCATGGCCGAACAAAAGATAATCCTTAGAGTACTTGACCAGGACCTTTTTGAGCGGTCGAATGAAGAAAAAAATAGAACATATATTACTCGAAAATTAGTTGGATCGTACCAAAGGCAAGACTGTCAATATTATCTACCACATCCACAGAAATACCCTCCATCAAGCAAAACAGCAGACCTCCAAAGGAAATCTGTTAGTGTTTCAGCACACAAGGCTGTAAATTAAATAATAATAAAATGCAAATATTACTATTGCCAGTTATTTGTTAAGGATTTGAGGATAGCTATACATACACACATACATACATACATATACATACATACATCATTTCTGCTAGATAGGCTAAACAGCCTGTTGCAGGTCGTAGAGATCTTTACGTACAAAAGTCCGTATATAACAGTATCGACTTACACCTCCACTGGAATTACTTTGGAAGGTATATTAGACAAACTGTTCCTCAAGGAAAAAGGTATTTTCCTTCCTACCATTCATACCGGTATAACGAAATTGTACTGGGATCCCAAAATACATAACATACAACGCCAAATTTTAGATGGTTCCAGAAGCTGTACAACTAAACGTCTATCCTCTTTGTTAACAAGTTAAATCATTTTCCCCTGCTATGTAAAGATTTCAGATGTCGGGTGCATTCGGATACTTGAAAATTCAAAAAGTCGAACGGAAGGACTAGATGGCAAAGGACAGATACAGTATAGACATGTAACTACCTTGGATTTCTCGATTCTCTACTACTATTCCTTATCACGACCTCACCAAACGCTTATTTCATTAATAATATCGGTGCTCAATAAAACTGGTCACCGGTATGTTAATGCCAGAAGCCACCAGGCTTTCTTGAGTTTTACTACACGCAAAAATATCATTCTTTGGATATTTCTTTTTTTATAGAATTGATTGGTTTTCGCATTAGCAATATCCATGTGAACTTTGGCAATACTAAATACCAAAGAGAGGATAAATATCCCAACGGGTACAAATTATGCACCACTTTTGGCAAACATATATCTGTTCTCGTATGAATATCTGCAGAAATTGTCAAACGATAAGCATTCCAAAGCCCGTTCCTTCTCATTCACCAAACGGTATATAGACGATCTCCTAGCACTGAATAATTCGATATATATTGGCTACGCTGTGAAGGATATATACCCACTCCACCGGATTTGAAGAAAACTACTGATTGCCGAGAGGGAACATCATATCTGGACCAATACCTTAACAAGAATGATCAGGGCTTCTCTGACATCAAGAGACCATTACAATTTTGACATAGTTAACTACCCAGTTTAGATAGCATTATTTCAGGCTGACCTGCAGACGACGTATACATATCTCGCCTGGTTGCATTTCCTAGTTCATGTGTAGATTTAATCAACGTCAAAGAATGAACAGAAATTTGACAAAAAGGGTTATACCAACATATACCTCTATTCAAGGCTTCTCAAATTACATGATAAATATTGTACACTGACAGGAAGATACGGTCGTAGCTTGCAAGATCTCTGGCGTGACTAAGATACAACGAATTGGTAATTCATTTGGATAAAGAATACTGGGCAGTGATTAAGAGTGGAAGTAAAGAACATCATCATGTCTATCTAACCTCTTTGAAAACTGTTTTTCCTTTCTCTCTTATGCAAAGCAGCTTGTGTTTTTATTATTTTTTATCTAATACCCATTTGGAATTGATCCTAACTGCCATACGAAATAGGTCTTTCGATTATTTTTAAGGAAATTCTTGTATGGATAACGACTGAATGCATGTCATTTAACATGACCAGGAGTAGGAAAATTAGTCATCTTCTTCTAACCTACAAAATGAAAGTCGAATTTGATACACTCGCGGTAGGCAATTTTGGAAATTTGGCTGGTTTAGTCCGGGTAATACAGGGCACACGACTATGGCGCACCGGGGTACGGACAAATTCCCCCCAGGCGGTCCAGATCCACAGCCCTTCCTCTTCCATGACAGCGGCCCGACTTCCAACACCATCGAGTGGTCATCTTTGCGGCTGAGGATGGTCTCCGACACTTGGCAGCAAAGACAAATGGTTCATGGACGGAAATTATGCCATGGCACCAAATGTCTTTTTGCAGCTGTATGTCATCCGGGCACCATTAGGAGAGACTGCACTTTCTTGTGCTTATGCATTGCTTTCACATAAGTCGCAGGAAACGTACGAGGAGATGATACAAGCCATCATCGACAGGTGCGAGGCATTGGGGTTCAGTCCGGACCCAACTACAATCGTCACCGACTTTGAGCAAGCGGTCCTCCAGGCCTCCAGGAACACCCTTGGGCAGCAGATCACAACCCAGGGGTGCTTTTACCATCTGACGCAGAGTACCTGGAGGAAGATCCAAGACTTGGGACTCGTCAGACGATACAGACAATATGATGAAGTGAAGGCATTCTGTGGAATGTTGGATGGCCTTGCCTTCCTTCCGATGGATGATGTCGAAGACGGGTTGCATTATTTGCGTGACAACACTCCCGACGACCTGGAGGATCTTGTCACATACTTCGACCATACTTATGTGACAGGGACCTACCGGCGAATCCAACCACCACCAACTGCAGCCGGGGTGATTCCTCCTGTGCGAATGCGACGACGTCCACCACTGTCCATGGAACTGTCATGACATCACCATTGATGGAGGGGATCGCACCGACAACCTTTGTGAAGCGTGGAATCAGGCTTTCTCCAAACTGGTTGGCAATTCGCATCCAACTGTGTGGTCGATGATCGACAACCTGAGAAAAGACCATGCCATTTTTCCAACAATGCTCGTCCAAGACGTCACCGGACAACGCCAGCAGAAACGTGTCAAGAGGACAACAAAAGACCTTCAGGAGAGGTTCAACAAGATCTGTGTTGACAGAAGGGATGGTGACAAGACGATTGCACAAAGTCTTCAGGCCGTGTCTCACACAATTCGCTTCACATGAACTGTCCCGTTATGGCATTGATGTGTTACCATCATCATAAATGTGCTACATGCATATACAATGTGTTTGTCCTTTGTCCTTAACGACTATTCGTTATTGAAATAAAATAAAGATGAATTATTATATATATTCTCGTACTGTCTTACTGTCCACTGGCTTCTCTAGCAGAGGGGAGAATTTATGCGGGGGAGGGGAAATATCCTAGAGGGGGGGGGGGGATTTCACCGGGGGGAGTTTGTCCAGGGGGGAGTTTGTCCAGGGGGAATTTTTCCGGGGCGGGGATTTGTCCTACACTCATGGCACACCAACGTAGAGCATTTCCGTTTGCAAAGACTTACAACTACACCAGATGTAAATATCCTGTTATATGTAGTACATGTAGGTCATCACCAACGATCGCTAACCTGTTTACTCCACATTGTATAGGTACTGTCTCAGGAATAGGCGAAATGCAAACGTGGCTATTTCTTCTATTGCAAGTTGTTCGTATGTCAATGAAGCACCTGGAAATCATGTCACCCGATTGCATTCTTATGCTTAACAGCTGGAACAAGGATGTTTGCTGAGTAAAGTGCAATCTCTTCAGATGTGTATTTGCAGATATAAATATATGACTTTCACTGGAATACAAAGTAACAATCACTGATAATAACACTACTAGGCCACTAAGACATATATATGTCCGCAATATATAACTTTATCAAAAATGAATCTATGGTTATACCTTACACAGAAACCGTGTGATAGGCTACAATGCAAACATACAATGTGCGTTGCTGTTGTTCGTGTCGTGTGCAAATACATGTTGTAAATAGGGTAAACTTTCGCATAGCAACAGGTTTCGCAAGAATACAAAATACTGCCTCGTGAAACAACTCATCACGGTTGAGGGAGAGTGCGTTTACCTCCACCCGCAATAACACAGTGACATTCTTTCCGTGATACACTGAATGAGTGCAAAGGCACTCGATGTCTGAACTATTCCATTTCCAGCCCTAAAGTGCCCGCTTGTCTGTATGAGAAAAAATATATAATATAACTTTGTTCTTCTTAGCCCTTCGCCCACAAATGCAGACAAACGCGAGCCTGCTCGTGTTGGAAATGTCACTGTCCCGGCACTGTATCCATGGCAAGCACGTGACATGTAGGTCAACTTCTATACAAGCTGGGGAATACCACCTCTAGCTCATTAGTTCTCATATTTCTGTGGTTAATCTTGGGCAAGAAATATGTATAAAAAATCAATAAAATATTTTATTTCTCTGCACTGAAAGAATCACTAAGTTGTTTTGCACGATCTATTTTTATGGCAAGCCAAGCAACACTGCTTGTATTTGCAGCGGGGGTAAAATGTACCAGCCGCGCTCAGAGAGAATCAGTTTTGCGCATTTGTTGATTATTTCCACATTCAAATATATCTCCTGGTTAGAATTGGATTCAAAACCTTCGTATCGGCATTTGTTGTGTAATAATGTACCGCTGGGACGTCTTTCATCCCTCGTTAAAATCGAGGGGTTTTAACGAGGGATGAAAGACGTCCCAGCGGTACATTATTACACAACAAATGCCTCTATGTCGGTTGTGAACCCTTAACTAAGATAGTGTAATCCCAAAAGAACAAAAATACTATTCGAACATACCTCCAGTCCGTCTCACAATCTCGAAACCAGAGCTATCCGGTCCTGTCCTCCCTACAATGCTCTGGGACGGCGCTCGGCAGTACGATCGGTCATTGGATAGAACACAAAACCCTAGAATTTAGAACATAACGAGAGCATATCTGCGGGGATCAAGCCGACGTCCCGACGTCATGGATGTGACGTCCCGACGTCATGGATCTTACGAGCGCGTCTGAAAGATGACGTAGCCTACCAGAATTCTGTATGCATTCTTGCGAAACATTTCTTTATTCTGACGTCATGACGTTATGATACTGGCCATGAAAATGACTCATGACTGACGGTTTATAAAGAATAGGATATGTTCCAATGGAACCGGAAGGGGCCACTTGAAAGAATTGTTCAATGTATTATGGGACCCACTTTCAGCGACCGTCGTACCAGGGGTTCGTCGGAGCGGCCAATTTTCCAGCGGAGAGCGACCCCTGGTGACGAGGTTGTCCGTCTCAATGTTATAGCATTGTACCGAAAGTGGTGTTGAATTCCCGATAAACACCGGCGAACACCTGCAGAGCTGTGACGTTGTCGGCTGGCGGTGATAACTATAGTGAGCGCGCGCGAAATGTATACTTTCCCGCAGTTTGCAACAATGTTCGCATTGACCAGCTGGGATGTAACGCTCCATTCAAAAATTGTTTTGATCAACGTAGAAGGCATACACTAACATATTTTAGCTAATTTAATGGAATTTCATAATAAATATTCGATTGTGCATGCCCGAATCGAAATAAAGACCTCGGAAATCGGTTTCAAATTCAGTTGGCACTCGTCCAGCAGTTTAGACCATCGACCTGCGGTCACGGGTCTAAACTGCTGGACTCGTGCCAACAGGTGTTTATCTGGGAAATTTGAAACCTCTTCCTCGGTCTTTATTTCTTAATTATACGATCGCTTTCAAAATATCTTCCTAAATGTATGTATTCTGCCATGGGAACTGTGTCATTACAAGACTACCGATCTGTTATCACATACTTTTGTGGTAGGCCCGTTAGCCGAACGGTTTAGTTGGCTGGCGGTTGGATGCCTTTCCCTGGTGGTCGCTGGTTCGACCCCCGCCCCCACTTTTGACTACAATGCACGTTCATCACTTTGAACATGCAGTATCTTTGTGTCAGAGATGAATGTTGTATTATTGTAATAGTTAAATATACCAGTGTGGAGCGATTTAGCTAAACTCGAAATAAATATAGCGACTACTGCAATGCGATACATAGTGTATTCTCTTTTTTTTCTTTTTAAAAATAACTTCATTCATCAAATCCTACGTGTACAATAAACTATATTCAAGCAAATTTGATGACACAAATATAAAATAAATAAAAGCCCTATATATACAATCCTAAGATGTGATTAAATAAAAACGATACGCCAGCGTATTGCTAAACGCAAAGCACTGTATAATGTTTTCTGTATAATATATTACAGTATAAGGTGTTATTTTATATTCGAACATACCTCCGGTCCGTCTCAATGTAATAGAATTGCACCGAAAGTGGTGCTGAATTCCCTTATAAACACCGGCGAACACCTGCAGTGCTGTGGCGTTGTCGGTTGGCGGGGATAACTATAGTGAGCGCGCGCGAAATGTATACATTCCGCAGTTTGCAACAATGTTCGCATTGACCAGCTGGGATGTGACCAGCTGGTATTCTAAAATTGTTTTGATCAACGTGGAAGGCATACACTAATATATTTTAGCTAATTTAATAGAATTTCGTAATAAATATTCGATTATGCATGTCCGAATCGAAATAAAGACCTCGGAGATCGGTTTCAAATTTCCCAGATAAACACCTGTTTGCACGAGTCCAGCAGTTTTTATTTCTTAAATATATTACAGTGTGTTACTGTATAATGGCTGTATTATGTTACACTATATTGTTACAGTGGGTTACTGTATAAAGGCAGGGAGGCTCCCGGATGTAGTCAGATTGAGTCATTTACACTCGCAAATTCGTCTCTGTTATTTTGAGTATTTCTGGGGTTTAGAGCTGGTATTATTCCAGATTTGTTGTGTAGTATTTTTCGTGAACGATTTTGGCATCTGTGCATCATGAAATTTTGAGTTGATTCGTCAGATTTTCGCTGTTTGCGGCGGTTTGTGTTGTGTAGGTAGATGGCGCTGTGTTGAAAATAACGTTGTCATACGGGTCTTTTGGGTCCTCGCAGGCACTGTTTTAATATATAGTGCGAGCTATTTGTAAAACTCTTTACAACTGCCGTTATTTTTTGTTTGGTTGTTCGAATTAGTTTCTTGAGGAGCTTCGTGGGTGAGAGTTTCGTTGTGCGGCTCCCTAGGTGGGAGTCTATAATTATTTTTAGTGCTATGGCAAACAAACTTTTGGAGAGGCCATTGAGCCTTACTTTTGAGGCTGAATGCCGCTAAGCCGATTGATATTTTGCGTGCTTTATGAGAGTCTGTCGGATCAGGGCCGAAAATCCTTGATATATTAGCACAGGTGACAAAGGATCTCTGGATTGTGACTCTACGAAATAAACAAGCCATAAATGTTCTTCTCTCAAACGGTATCTTGGATTTTCGAGGTCAGTGTGGTCGGTTCGAGAAGATTACAGCCACGAAAGTACTTGTCAAAATAAAATACCACGTGGAGATACCATACACTGACGTCATACATATTTTTGAGACATATGGTAGTTCATGACATTTCTCACGAGTACTATACTTTTGACAGAGATTTCAAAACTGGGAGTAGGAAGGTGTGGATGTGTGGCATCAAAACCACTCTTCCCTCTGCAGTTATGTTTGGAGAATTCAGACTTCCTGGCTGGTACAAAGGCCAGGTTACACCTGCGGAGATGAAAACCACATGTTTTGGGATTGTCCATTCAAGGATAAATGATTTGTTTTGTCATTTGTTCATGTCCTGGGGCATATCAAATAAATGTCGCAATAAAACACGGCATTAATTCGCATACAATATCTTTTAGAATCTGTTGATTTTTATTTTTATTTTGTCCGAATAATGGAACTGTCAAGAGACCTAGACTCTGAGTGATGATGATCATCGCTACTCGAATGATTGTTATGTTTCTTCTTGTTTTCTTTCTTTCTCTGTCTCCTCCTAGACTACCGCGAATCGCCATTGGAAACTCTGGTGAATAACGGAACACTCACGCTCCTCTATAGGAGCAATCAGGACCACGCCATCTTTGGGAGATGGCGGTTGCCCATCCGATAACGTCACTACGGGGACTCTTCCGGCTGGTTTGTCCAGGTTTTAGATTTTCTGAAGACATAGACACAGGTGTTTGACCGTTTGAAGATTTACCTGTCGCGAGGGATTTGCTGACTGGTAGAGACGATTTGATGGCCACAAATACTTTATCAGAAGAAGAGGATTTTGTAGAAGTTTTTCCCGCCGATTCAGCTTCAGATTTTGTAGTTCTTTCGGCACCTCGTAATTTGGTCGGTGAGGTATTTCTTCCGGAAATTTTGCCATTCCACGCAGAATCCACATCATGGTCAACCTCATCAGGGTCTTGTACTTCAACCGTCGCTGCCGTCGCCGCGAGATCAGTTTTTTGTTTGGCGCCGTCGGACGGATCAACCATTTCCAGAGCCTCCGCGTTTTCAGCGAGAGCAGAACATGCCTTTTCCCGACAGGGCTCATCATCCGTGTGTACCTACCGGTATTCGGCACAATAAGTCGCCTCACACTGCTTCCGGACGTGGCCAATGCATCCGAAATGCAGGCACTTTGGTGGTATTCCTTTGACTACTAATAATACATTGCTGCGGCCAATCTGCATAGTACACGGTAGAGACTTGTACTTGGTAGGGTTTATATAACAATCCGACGACAGTCCGAATAGGCGTTCGAGTTTGGACGCTTCTCATATTCCATGGTGATAACTTTCTCGTACGTAGAAAACAAATGACCTAAGCTCCCGTTCGTAATAAATCCTGGTAGTCAAAGGAAGATACAAGGTTGAATATACTGTCACGTTCTTCACTGGTTTACAGAGGGATAAGCCACTCCCTCGAGCCACACAACTGACCAAAACAAGAAATGTCATTCGCAGAAATGAACAACTCTTCGCTAAAAAAACTGAAAGTATACTGATCGAACTGGACGATGCCATCAATCGACAGTCTCAATATCGCTGCAATGCGCCTTGCATTGCATTACACGAATGAATAAACTCCATGTATATAATCATTACCACGACCAGACATGATGTTCTATCGGCAGAGTGAACGTGCACGCTCAGCAAAACAGCGCGATACCGGTAATAGTTTATTTAATTAATTGTTGCAAGATTGGAATTATCTGGTTTTCATTATCATTCTATATTCTTGATATGTACGTTACAACCAAGAAATTCACTGTGAAGCAAACTACTCTCTGTATATTATGACTGTTAGGAGGATATTTTGTCATTCAGAAAGTTATTCAATAGCAGTTTTTTTCTTTATTATTATTATTACACTATCTTAGTATAGCACAGATTCTGGTGCTAAAACTGGTCGAGTCCCATGCAGGATTCCAAACAGCGACCACCAGAGTAAGGCACACAACAGTACTATTTGTCGACAACCTAAACCACTCGGCCAACTCGGTCACAAATAGGAAGTAGCAGACATATAGTGCTGGCGGTTGGGTGCCTTACTCTGGTGGTAGTTGGTTTGAATCGCGTAAGGGACTAGAATCTGAGCTATACGAAAATACTGTTTCACTTTCTAAATAACAGCATACCTTCCTTTGTTTTCTATATGGAAGCCGTTTACAGTCCTCCGAGGGGTACTGTATGTCCGCTTTCAAGACTACCGGTCTGCCACCTCATATTTTTGTTGGAGGACCGTTAGTCGAGTGGTTTAGATGGGCGAAATATAATGCTGGAAAGTGGGTGTCTTAGCCTGGTAGTCTCTGGTTCGAATCCGGCATTGAACTCCGTTCAATTTTCTGCCCTAGAATCTGTGCTGTACTATGATAGTGTAATAACAAAACGACAAAAATGCTGTTTTTCGAACGCTTTCAAAATGACCAAATATCTTCCTATATATTCTGCTATGGGAGCTGTTTCAGTACAGTCATAAAAGGGGTACTGTATGTTCGCTTTCAAGACTACCAGTCTGTTATCTCATATTTTCTTAGTAGACCCGTTGTCCGGGCGGTTTAGATAAATGGGGATTTAAATTTTCGGCTTTCAAAACTACCGGTGTACTATTCCCAAATAAACAAAACACAGACATCACGCTATCACTAGATGGCCAGAAAATCGAGTTTAAGAATAGTGTTAAATACCTAGGTATGATCTTCGACCGAAAACTCACTTGAAAAGACCACACCGACCAATTAATTATTCGGTGCAACAAAGACCTGAACGTTATGAGGTGCGTATCGGGTACCAACTGGGGGGCCAATAAACATAGCTTAATCAAATTATGTCAAACACTCATAAGATCCAATATAGACTACGGTTCAATTGCCTACCAATCAGCATGCACGACCCAATTAAAAAGAATAGACAGCATTCAGTTTTCGGCCTAAAATGTAGCCACCAAATGAACTCCTTTATGTAGTCTACAAATAGAAACCAATGAAAAACCCTTACATTTAGGACGAGAAGAGCTGTCAATGAAATATACAGGGAACACGATAGCCAAGGGCGATAACCACCCATGCCACAAAATGTTTGGCCCAAAAACTGAATACGAATGGCTAAAAAAAAATAGCAAAAAGACTCCGCGTCACTCGGTACAATAGAACGATTATTCCAAGAACACGACATTCCTATCTCTTGTATCTCTGACACAGACAAGGTCAATAGACCACCATGGCAACTAATCACACCTCACGTGGACACGAATATACATAGCTACATCACCAAACAGTACAACCCAGAGCATATAAGGGTCACTGCGCTCGAATATATTGACACACATTGGAAAAATCGCCAGAAAATATATACAGACGGCTCCAAAAACACAAGCCACAATACAGGTTCTGCATTCGTTGTACCAGAACTCGGCATTCACGAAGGTTTCAAACTACCAGACATATGTCTGTATACACCACTGAATTAGTCGCCATAATCATGGGTTCCTCAGAGCCGACCGGTTTCCACCGTTATTCTTAGCAATTTCTTAAGCGGACTTCTATAGAGAACTTCAAATCCGACAGTAAACCTGACCTCATACACGAACTAGAAATTGTATGTACACACATACGAGACAATGACAGTGACGCCATTTTAGCTTGGATTCCCGCCTACGTCAACGTTAGGGGAAATGAAGCTGCCGATAGGACAGCCAAAGACAGCCTCACCAAAACTGGACCGACGTGCATATAGGACTAGGAACCAAAGAACTGAATTATATCGTTGAAAGCAGAATAGATAGCAAATGGGAAAAGGAACGGAACGAAGAAAACCGAGGTAGATGGCTACATAGTATTCTAGATAAGGAGAAAAGAGTTGTGGATTCCAGCTAGACCGTAAACGTGACGACCGCATCATCACAAGATTAAGACTTGGCAAAACAGGACTAAAATCACACCTCCCTATGCTAATAAAAAACGCATCACCGCTATTGCACCTCATGCAACAACGAAGAAGAAATGAGAGAACATTTTCTACTCAAATGCCCAAAACATGACCCCTGTAGCCGCATACTGGAAAACGAGCTCAAAAACATAAAGGTCCCTCTGTCGGTGGCTTCCATATTAAATCCTAAGCCTCCTCTTCACAGTTAAAAAAGAATTCTTATGTTAGATATTTTTTCTTGAATTTTTCTTATCTGAGTGTAATAATCTTGAAATTTCTTAAATTTTCTTACCTCCCCAACTACAATTTCTTAAAACTTGTCCACACTCAAGAATTTTTTTCTTGAAATTTCTTGGAATAAGAATTTTTTCTTTATCAAGAAAAATATTCTGCTTATTTCCATTAAAGTAAGAAATATTTTCTTAGACAAGTATATTTGCATATATGAAATTTATTCGAATAAGATTTTTTTTCTTTATCAAGAAAAATATTCTGATTATTTCAATGAAAGTAAGAAATATTTTCTTACACTAGTATTTTGCATATAAAATGAAGAAACTAGTAGAAGAAAAATACTGTCACCCAAGAAATGGCAAAACAGTATATTCTCAAATAAGACCAATTGGGGGATTTATGTTTCAACACATTCCAAAGCAGAACACTTTTTTTCCTTGTGCGTATGAATTACTTGAAAAATTTGGATATTATAGAGTATTTTATTTATTTTAAATTAATTACTTCAGGGTAGCAATTCAGGAATGTAAACATTATCAGTGATATATCACTGTATATATTTCTGACTATTCACATCATCGTCGATGCTAAATTATAGTCTGCATAACATACACTGCCAAAAATACCCTACTTATTTAAGATAATGCACTAAAATTTTCTTGAAATAAGATAATTTTTACTCAAAATAAGTTCAATTTTAAGAAAATTTTAAGATTTTTTTTTCTTGTTGAAGTAAAAGTTGGAGTGGGGTAAGTAAATTTTACTTAAACAAGAAAAATTTAAGAATTTTTCTTAAAAAAATCTTGTTTTAAGAAAAATTCTTAATTTTTTCTTGTTTAAGTAAAATTTACTTACCCCACTCCAACTTTTACTTCAACAAGAAAAACAAATCTTAAAATTTTCTTAAAATTTAACTTATTTTGAGTAAAAATTATCTTATTTCAAGAAAATTTTAGGGCATTATCTTAAATAAGTAGAGTATTTTTGGCAGTGTAGGCCTAGCAGTTCTAATAACATGCTTCAGCAACAGTTTTAATGCAGTACTACATACTGATGCAAAGTGTAACAGCTCAATTTTTAGTACCGGTATGACATATTCCACTTCATTTATTATTTGCCTGCATGATGTCTATTAAATCCATAACACATTCACTGCATTGATTGGACTGTTTCTTCACTGTTTCAGAATCCCATTGACGTTTTGTTTCAATAAATGAGTACACTTATGAAAAGGAGATTAAAATCAGCCTTTTCTTCTAGTCAAGCAAGTTACATCTTCATCGAAAAAAAAATTGTTTTTCAAATTTATATCTTAATTTTCTATGGTGTACAGAAAACATATACGACACTATACCGTGTGTCTATTATTCACCAAGGAGTCTACATAGTTAAAAATAATTTCTTGGATTTTTGCTTGAGTGAGTAAAATTTTCTTAAGAAAATGTAAGAATATCTAAGAAAATGTAAGAAATAATTTCTTGTTGTGGATCCACTTTTTACTTATTTAAGACATTTCTTACATAAGAAAAATAAACATTTCTGCATATTTATAAAAAAAAACAAGCAGAGTTCAAAATTGCTAAGAGCAGCCAAAGAGTTCTCAAAACTATTCCTTTTTATGTGAAAAGACTTATTTGTCAGTTGCTTGAATTTCTTCTTCTGTAGAGGACAAAACTGTGATTTCTCGTTTAAGAAAATTTCACTCATTCAATCAAAAATCCAAGAAATTATTTTTAGCAGTAATAAATTATCATGCACCTTAATCACTCAATCTGCTTGCAACTAAATCTGTAAAGTCATAATTGCTGCGTAATATTAGCAAATGATTTGGGGCGAGAGCGTTTAAAAGAATTCATCGAATATACATGTAGATGATTTATTTATGATGCTAGGAATAACATGATTTATCTCCTACCTCATTTGTAAACACCATTCCATTACGGTTACCCCAAATCATTTGCCAATATAAGCTAAATGATTAATTGTAAACGCTTGAGCTGCGCAGCTTAGTAGTAAATTAGTATAAATAAATACGAAGTAGCCCCATCACAATGAAGGCAACACTGTTAAACATCTATTTAAATAACAATACACACATTCCTCCAAATCACATGCTCAAGATAGATCGAGTTGTCTCCCTTGTGCTATTTGAAGCGCCACGTGTTCGAGTATCCCGGATGTGCCGCTGAGATCGACCAACTGAGCGAGCAGACGACACCATGGTCCCTTACAAAAGTTGCAGATCGTTTTCCAAAATCTGTCGTCACCCCAATCTGTCGTTTCTGCCTACTTTGTTGTGAGTTGCACTTCTTATCGCACTCGTAATTAGTGCAAACTTGTCATTGAAGATCGTCTCCTGAGATTTGTTTCCCGACTGTGCTGTAACTGTGTTGTTGTTGTTGTAAACGGGGATTACGTAAGTTTTCGAGTGATTGCTCTTGCGGACAAGTAAATACAAGTCAGGTTTGTTGGACTTAGACAAATTCTAATTGTATCACCAACAGTTACAAACCACTGAGTCTTAGATAAATTTAATCCTGAAATTTTCTTGACAGAACAACAGTTTTTCCCGCCCGATGTATGTGAAAATAATCATTCGATCAGAACGAGGCTGACTGGAGACTTGTGGGTCGGTCGGGAACCCTGAGAAGCTTGATTAGGCATGCTACTGTGGTAGCAACGACAGGTTTCCGAATGAGTTTGGCCCCCAAGTCATCAATTAGATTGTCTCACGTGTATATGATGAACATTATGTTTCATTAAGTTATGTGAATGGTCACTGAAAATATAATTTATGAAAACAATAATTGAAGATGATTAAATATTTAACTATTGAATGACTTACTTGAAGTAAATAATTTAAATGGACAGTTTTACTGAAATAAATTGTTTCCTCAACTTGCCTATTTTTATTATTAAACCAGACCAGTTAAACAGACATATTAATTAATAATTCCAAAATAAACAACTCTCTTCCACAGTACATATACAGATATCACATATCATATTCAAATATTTGAAATAAAACCTGATTAGTAGGTCTAAATAATTTTGGGGTTAGAACACTGGCTGTGAACTGATATGAAAAAAAGTATCTCTTTGATGGTTGGGAACACAACAATATTTCCATGCAGTCTACGTCTGTTATCCAGTCTGAACTACTACATTGTGCACATTTAGAAATATGTTTATACCAGTGTTTTCTGAATGAAACTAGCGCATGTCCGCTCAACAGTCCGATATGAAACAAGTTTTAAATCTAATTTTAAGTTGTACACCAATACTAGTTTGGCGCATGGAGCTTGAAAGAAAATGTACTTTTCAATGTGAATAAATCATGTGAAGTTCTTTAACTAACTGGGATGCTTCTAGTTCAGCTTCTTCAATTTTTAAATCATTTTGCCTGAGTCCTATGAGAGTCACAGCTCTCCTTGCTAAATTTACTTGAGCTATTTTTAGTTATTTTTCTTCAAATGCCATCAGGGGCCACCTCGTCTCACCGGGAAGAATGACATGATGAAAATTGCAATGTCTTCGATCGGGACCAAATTTGAGCTGCCTTATAGATTTTTACAAAACGGGTTGAAATGATACGCATTTAATAATTTGGAGGACAACTTAACTAGTAAATATTAAAATTTGCTGCAGTTGCATTCTCGTTTTCATTGGTCTGTTGAGACGATTGCCAGAACTGGATACTGCAGCTCGTTTCAGCTATAGCAGCATAAAGTAGCTTTGCCCATGAAGCTAGAAGAAGCTACTTCAATTGAAAAGTGATTTCCGTCATAAATTAATTTGAAATAAAAGCATGATCAAATAAATTATAGTGTTTTCAGAATACATCTAACTACCAATAAATGCAACTTTTAATTAAAAAAAAACAGGCTTGTTTATGTTTTGACACTCTCCATGTTATAGCATTACAATTTTATAGGCTGTTCCAATAAATAGAACTGTAAAAGAGTCTCACTCCTATACATTATTCTAGGATTTAGGACATTTATGCATGTGGGAAATTAGAGTCTTCTCTGATGTTATGACAGCTATATTCGATATTATTTGGCTGCATAACGTCAGAGCCTATTCGCCTCCTAAAAGAGTAAAATCAGCGACACTGTCCGATATTGGAACCACCTGCCTCCATGTCTGTCAACCGTGCAAAAAAAATATATACCTTCCTAAATATCAAACTTTACAACAATGGATAATCCAGCAACTTTCGTTTCATTTTGTATCTGTTTCGAGCTTCATGTCTTTTCATGGTCATGATGGAGCTCTGCATGACTATCACGTGAAACAACACCAGCCCACGTGGTAGGTCTACATTTAAAATGACCAACCAAAAGATTATTGTTCTAACACATGGTGGTCTATTGCGCACTTGCCGATTCACGTGGTAAGTTTGAACTCGGCTAGATTATGTGAACTAAATATCGAAAGCAAACAAGAATAGTGAAATAGAGCATTTCCATAGCGCAGTTCAAAAATAATTTTAAACGGCTGGAAACAGAGCAAATATGGCACGAATGTTGTTCACGAAATTATTCAAGAATCCATTGATGCGAAGTTTGATATTTTGGAAGGTGTATGTTTTTATTTATGGTCGATGGTGGCTCCGATATAATATCATGCCAGGATACAGTGAAAACCTAAAAGTATTGTTCAAGAGAGAAAAATATGAGATATTCTAATTTATATCTGGGAAATGGTAAGAAATAATTTCTTTAGTTTTCTTGCCGGAGAAAAATATTCCTGCAATGTATCTTCACAGACTTGCAAGAAATAGTAAGAAATAATTTCTTGCTTAAGAAAATAAATTTTGTGACAAATCTTAAGCGAAAAAGATTATCTTGTCAGATCCCCAAGAAAAAGTAAGAGAAGTGAGAAATAATTTCTTGCTGGAGAAATTTCTTATGGCATGAATCTTAGGTGAGTAAAATTATCTTGTCAGACTCCCAAGAAAAAGTAAGAAAAAGTGAGAAATATTGAGTTTTCTTTTCTCGTTCTAGAAAATAATTCTTAAAGGTAAATCTTAAATAAGAAATAATTTCTTGCCAGACTCCCAAGAAAAAGCAAGAAAAATTGAGAAATAATTTTTTGCTTGAGAAATAATTTCTTATGGCATTAATCTTAGATAAGAACAAATTTCTTCTCAGACTCCCAAGAAAATTTGAGAAAAATTAAGAAATATGGAGTTTTCTTTTCTCGTTCTAGAAAATAATTCTTAAAGGTAAATCTTAAATAAGAAATAATTTCTTGTCAGACTCCCAAGAAAAAGTAAGAAAAATTGAGAAATAATTTCTTGCCTGCGAAATAATTTCTTATGGCATCAATCTTAGGTAAGAAAAATTATCTTGTCAGACTCCCAAGAAAAATTGAGAAAACTTAAGAAATATTAAGGGTATTTTTCTTGCTCAAGTTAATATTTTTTAACAGTGTTATAAACAAGGTATACTCCACCTTATTAGCTTACATCAAATCGACTGACTATTACTCTACCATTTAATAGTATATGGTTACACCAGGAAACCAAAGATCAAATTTAAATAAATGTAGCACGCTTAAAGTCAAATCTATTTCACACGGGCGGAAATAAGGGTCAGTGATCAGAAATGACTGGTCAAATTTGGACACTACCCAATCAAAAGGCCATAGCGTTAGCATAGACAAATTCACTGATCAAATTAAAAGCTCCTAATAATGAGCACCGATCAAATTGTGCTCTCTTGTATCCAACCTTCATTAACGAATGTTAACCGTCCGTTTCTCTAGCAGGGGTAGAAGACTGGAGGTTATATCAAACATTCACAATCGGCTTTAATTATAATAATATTTTTATTTATACTATTTAGTTACTTAACTGATTCATTTATGTCCATAATTAATTATTGCTATTGACCATATGTGACTTAGATCACAATTGTGCCTGTCTGTGGCAAAGAATAACACACAAAAAAAAAACAGAAAACAAGAAACTACAAACTCCTCTATCCTTTGTAATACAGACACAGCACACTGGAGACCACAGGCGAGGAAGACCAGACATGAAACAGAACACTGATGACGACGAAAATTATTAAACAGCACCATGAGTGACAACACCCCAGAAAGACGTCCTGAACTGACAAAATGAACTATCCACAAGACCAGACGCGCTACGCCTGAGACGCCCAAATGTTTAATGCAGAATATGATCCTTTGACTTTCAAGTAATATAGGACGCAGCCTGCCATCCTGTACACCGTTACGCACTCCAAGCACTGTTACAGGCACAGATTTCTGGAAGAACCCGCCTATGGTTCTCCCAGTTTTTTCTGGACGGCTTTGTGTGTATGAAGGGGTACAAAGACAAAGGAATCACCCACGCGACTACAATATATAATGAACATATATTTACCAATAACCTAAGCAAAAACTGACCGACGAACTTTTACAGTCAATTCTTCTCTTCTATTTATATCTCATTCAGCACTCTCCTTGTTAATCATCTATTTATTTAATTACTTATTTATTCATTTATTTATCTTTCTATTTTAAAATATAGCGCTTGTAAACATCAAAAATGAAATGAGAAATGTAACGTGGAATTAAAATAAAACATTGAGTTGATGGGCCGCGAAATCCGTATGGGAAGCGGCCCTTAAACTGCAATTTCAATCAATCACGCAGTGCATTAGCCACTCTCTGTGGATGAAGACAGTTGTCTTTGAATGCTAAGAGAATACAGTATGTATCGCATTGCATTAATCGCTTGATTTATTCTGAGTTTAGTGTAATAGTTTGACTGGTGACTGTTATCATTATTCTAGTGAGTATTTCGACACCGTCATCATCAGTGATCAAAGACATTGAACTCGAACGGATTGAAACACATGTTATCCACAAATCAAAATTTATCAGTAAATGCACGTGAATAGAGTGTCGTCAATAGTTTATGTAGTCAGAATTACGTCGTCAAAAATGGAAGGAATGCCTCTAAATTAGGGAGTCGGACAGCCTCCTCGGCGTTAAGATATATCTTCCTATGTATTCAGCTATGGGAGCTGTGTCATTACGACCATATAAGGGTACTGTATGTTCACTTTCAAGACTCGGTCTGCTACCTTCTATTGTTGTGAGAGGCCCGTTGGCCTAGTGGTTTAGATCGCCGACACATAGTGCTGGCGATTAGGTAACTCACTCTGGGAGTTCGAATCCCGCTCGGGACTCGACCAATTTTCTACACTAGAATCTGTGCTATACTAGGACAGTGTAGTCTCAAAATAACGAGCTTACTGTGACAGGATCACTTTCTAAATGACAAAATATATCTTCCTAATGTTATTATCGATAATGCAATGCAATGGCGCAAACTTGGTGAATGACGGTGCCTGACAAGTAACTGAAAAGTATACAAAAACAAATACAGAAAACAACATATGACAAAAGAACATGATTGACCATGTTGCATGAACAAGAACAAGAACTGGTCTCCAGACAATCTCTATTGCTCCAAATTTCAAATATTTAATGTTGTATTTTGAGTAAAAAAATGACCAAAAAAACTGGAATAAAATGAGACTCTGAACTCAATTCCTCAAATCTTAAACGGGTTGTGTACATTGATAGTAATCCGGAAAAGTTGATATTGATGTATCTAGAGACTGTATGTGAATGAATTGTATGTGAACTTCTCTCCATATTAAAGATCTCGCAGTGTGCAAATACTATTCTGCTCGTCGATTAATATCGTGCTATACACTCACATAAGAAACTAATGTTATCACAGTTACAAGTAGGTTTCTCTTCCCCTCCCCCTCCCCTCCCTCCCCTTCCCCGTCGTGATATAGCTGAAACAATGTTGAAAGAGACGTTAAACCCTATTCACTCACTCACTCACTCACTCACTAATGTTATCACCAGCAGATTAACATTGCGAACACAGATGCATGTGTGGGAGACAGAGCATGTCTTACATAGACAGAGGTCAGACATAGTATTGTACTGTTTTATATATAGAATGAGAAACAGGGTATATGACTAAAACGTAGTTAAGTTTCAAGAAGAGCATACCAACGAGAATTTGGTGGTCCGTTGTGGTAATTAATAGTAACCGTCGAAAGAAGCCCGTTCTGCTATCAATGACGTCAACCTTCGTGCCTCGCTTTGACGTAAATACGCCGAAACAAGATGGTCAGATACTATGATAGAGATCAGAATCCTAACGAAGGTATGCATCTTATAGAACGATTGAGTAGTTTTGTGGCCTAGACATAACATGGATTGTTATTGAACGAAGGAGTAAGTATATTGAATGGCACGTTGCACAGATTAATAAAAGTCAAAGAGTAAATCTTATATGCGTTGACTACATAGGCTAGCATATAACACATGATACAGAGTTCTGTGTATGGTTGAGTTTGAAACGTTTGGTGCATGAAGCATACTAGTCTGCTTGGCGTTTAGTTCATATTGAATTGATCGGTCATTGAGGTTGTTGCTGTGATGAACGATGTGATTCCCAACGAGGAAAAAATAAATGTCTTCCAGTCGTCATCTGGGTTGTAATGAAGTTCATTTCTGTTATTTATATTTCGATGCCTCTATTAAAGGTTATGCTTGTATATGTACGGATATTATGAACCAGTCATTCATCTATACTATCCAGTGAATGGGCGCCATTCGGCTGTGCTTTATTTTCAAGGACGGTGGTAAATCTGTATGAATGGTTTTACGCCTACCAGATAGCTAGCTGCTGGAATTGAAAATTAGTTCTCATTCAGATAATATTTCAAACCCCGCTGTAATGACTGGCGTGCCAGGTATCGTTAGTCTTCACCAGCCGCGGATGAGGATTTCCGTGGTTTATAAGTCAACCTATGGACTATCACATTACAAGCGTCTGGTCCGTCATTCATAATTCAACCGTCGTCCATTAAAGAATATCCGCGTCCATAATCCAAAGACCTATTCCATATTTCATATAACAGCATTAGCACCAAATTCACAAAATGCATTCATAGTATACATACACATAGGCTAGAATCTGTTGAGCAAGACCTTGCTTGATTTTTCAGGTCCACCATGAAGCCCCGAAAAAGTTTATCTGTATCGGTTGGATTATTTTCATCAAATGGGATACCATAGGACAATACATTTTGTTTCGTTTATATCCTTGAGTAATCTCTGTCGTCTATACATTCCTGGAGTTTTTCTTTAGTCGCATTCAATCGACGTTTATTTTCATTTCGTTTATTTTCGTTGGATTATTTTCATCAAACGAGATACCATAGGAAAATACATTTTGCTTCGTGTATATCCTTGAGTAATCTCTGTCGTCTATACGTTCCTGAAATTCTTCTTCAGTCGCATTCAATCGTCGTTTATTTTTCTCCATGGCGGCCTCGTATATTGAGTCTCGGGCATCGACTTTTGCAATGCTACTTTGAGCTTCATGAAGGTCGTGCGTCACATGTTTAAGATCGTCGACTATTTAGTCCACTGTATTGGAGAATTTCAAGTCAAGAGCATTTAAAATTTGTTCAACTCCAGCCGCAATTGTTGTAGAAACCGATATGGCCGCCGTACCTGTAGTTGCCAGTGCCGCGTCACCTGCGGTGTCGTCCGTGTAAGGAGAGTCTGTGTTCGAGGCTAACACAAGGTTTCCAGATTCAGGCCTATTTTTCAGATTATATCCGTTTCACTCCCCGTGGTTTTAACCACCGATTTATTTTAGATATCAAATTATGCGGTCTTGGGGGCATTTAAGTATGATAAATATAAGTGACCTCTTAAATCTTCAGCATTGGTCAAACAGTCACTTTCACTCTTCCGGCATGTTGAAATTCGTGAGTATCGACGTGTAAGTGTTGTCGATTCTTCATTATTTGGTCCCTTCGCCACCACGTGAGGCGTTGATGTATTGTGTTACATGTTACATACGCATACATTTGTAAGAGCGTATTATCCAGGTTATAAAGACACATTCACCAGTTATTAATATAATGACTTTGTTATTGAAGACAAAATTCCATATACTTAGGTTACAATGTCGTCTTGTATTTCAATATAGATAATACATGTAGCTATAGTCCTCAGCTTGATAAACATACATGTTGAGACACATACGGTTTACTTTCTGGCGCAATGTCCAAAGGTTGTACCATGCGCTTCTGTGTGACACTCTAACTCTGGGCCACAGGGGCACATGTCATCGCCAACAGTTTTGGTCATGCAAAACTCGTGTTCTCGTAGTAATGGTTCACAGGCAAAACGATACGTTGATCTTCGTCCGATCAATTCAGGAATATGCATCATAGTCTACAACCAGCACAAAATTAAGGACAAATAATATCTACTCAGCCAGGAAAATATCCAAATTATATCCATGTAATTTACTGTGTGAGATTGTGCCAGACTGGGGCACTCATTAATCATCTGAATGAGCCTGTTTGCTAACATCTGCCCCAGACTGGACTCCTATGCCTTTATCCCAGCGATATACTAGTTAAGGAATATGTAATCAAACTAATTTGAAATTTGTCATGAAAACACAAACATTCTCAAAATTATAGAAACTAAAACGTCTTAACTAATGTCACGTCCAATGTGAACTGAAGAAGTATATCGCACATACCTGTTTTACACAGCATTTCCCATCGCCACATGAATTTGACATGTTGGGGTCGCAATCATCATGGACGTCAATCAAAACACCATTCACGGTTTTCAATGCTGCATTGGCCAACTGTAAAATCCATATAATCATGCAAATGAGTACTAATAGTTGCATATGAACTTATTGTTAATATCATCTCACTTTCAACGAATTAGATTCTCTTTTTTTCATATTAATTCCTATCTAGATAGGTTGTTGCACCCATGTTTTGATAAATGTTTTGTTATTAATGAATCGTTATGGATGTCAACAGTCTATCAACTGCTATTCGTGTCTTCTTTATTAATATAGTATTATAATAGTTGCTGTTTCCAGGTATGTCCTATATTTTGAACGGGATGTCCCACAGGGGCATCTCCATTTGGGCATCTCATTTGGGCAAATGCCATTTGCGATATGGTGCCTTGTGTTTTCTTCTGTGTGATGATTCATTTATAGGTAGTTTTGTGATTCATGTATTATGCAGACGATCCGATATATTTTCATGTATAGAAACGAACATAGCATAGATCACATGGTGTTCTTTGCTATTGAATTGGGAGAACGAGGCTGACCAAGATGGCACGATTTTAAAATGCTCCAAGGAGAATCCCTAAACTTTTAATGATTTTTATGATTTATGCCTGTCTGTAAGAAGCCAACATGAAACAAACATTACTGTGATCACATCTAAACTGGTTGGGCCTGCCTATTTGACCGACTGTAGGAGGTTTGTGCTAAAACTGTGCGAAATCTATTACCAAACGGAGATGGCGACTAAACAACAACAACAACCACAGCTTGCCTCAGGCATGTCCGGCTCAAGCCCAACACGTCGCTCCAGTCTCAGAACAAGTAAACCGAACCCACGATACCCAGAAATGTTCATGACTAGTGATTTCAAACTAAATAAGCCGAAAGCACTAAAGAACAAACGATCTGCCGCCGTTCGATTGGAAAAAATGAAAATTATAGATCGCTTAGATGGCAAACAAAAACAACTGGTCGTGGAACTGAGTGCGGCATCCTATGAGTTTGTGTGCAGCTGCATCAGTGATTACTACCAACGTAAAAAATCACAGAATGAAGTGAATGTCGACATAACTGATCAAGTTGACAAGAAAGGTAGTAGGTACAGTAGATCCATGAAGATTTCCTACATATCAGCCGGAACAAAAATGAAATCGACCTCATTGAGTTTCTATCATACCACAAGCAAAATTCTTGTGAACGGGAACCTGGAGCCCATATGCCCATATTTGAAAGAGCTAAAAAATACAGTTGATGCCCAGTCACATCTGGATCAAGTAGATGCTAATATCAAAACTTGTATAGATCACTGCACAAACAAGAGTGATTTCCCAGTGACTGTGTCCCAATCATCAGAATGCGCCGAGATGGAAAATCTCACGGAAAAATGCAGAATAGTGGATATCAGATATTCTGACTGTCGAATAGATGATAACCTAAACGAACAGCATGCCAAACTAGATTCACAAAGCAATACCGGTACTTCATCAGCCAAACCCACAGAAAATCGTGACTGCGTGTTGATTGACGCCCAGAATACACCACCGTCACCAAGTGACCTGGACACCGATCTTCATACAGCTATTACATGTCTCGATTCGGCACTTTCAGAGATCATAGATAGCCCTCCTGTGTTACTAGATCTAAATACCACAGAAAAAATGGCTCACCATATCTGTGGTCTGTCATTGCCAGATAATCCTGACTCTCCCATAACTGTGTCCCCTAGCTGCCTAAATAAGGAACAAGGTGATCCATCATCTACTATAGGAGCAGCTCAACGCAACAACAACGAACTTGAAACAACAATGCACAATGAAACTACGCAGTGTGTGGATGACATCCCCATTAAATTTGTGACTCCTGGACAGCGAGATAGCCAAGCAAGACCTGACAAGAAATACATCACCTGTGGAACACAGTGTGAGGACCCCACACTGAAAAGTCTAGTTAATGTGGAATCGTCTGTGTGTGATCTGCTGCTACAGATAAATCAAGGTCTACAAGACACGGAGAAGAAAAACACCATGATAATTGCCGATACCAGAGAAGAATCATCTTCTCAACCAGTGCAATGTAACCAAATTTTCGAACAGCTTACAGTGATTACAAAAAAAGTTAATCAGCTAACCGAAAATATGAACAGAAAATTTGCAGAAATTTTACAACGCCTTCCATCCTACGCCCAAATTCTGAACAAGCCCACATATGTTGAATCATCATCACAAACAGACTTCCTGAAAATTTCCCCGACCGAAACCGCTGCCAAATCCATTGCCAAATCTGATATATCTGAACTCGGAAACACCGAAGGCACACGATCAGCACCTAAAAATCAGCCTATCCCAATCTGTATTGAAACCGATGAACATGCTGTTAATGTACTACCACCAATCTTGACCCCTGACTCTTCCAATAGTCATGTACAAGCAGATGTGGTCAACGCAGTACATGACAGGGGAGATAACCCTCCGAATACAAGAGCAAGGACTGACCTATTGATCCTGGGTGACTCCAATGTTAGACCGATAAATCCAAGATACCTAATCCCAAATAAGAAGACCTCGCGTATCGAATTGCGCAACAAAACACTACAAGGAGCCACAAACTTTATCAAAAACATCAAATACCAACCTCGACACCTAGTAATACAAGCTGGTGGAAATGATATAGAACGAAATGATGAGACGACCATACTTACTGATCTCTCAAATTTGCTACAAAATGCAGCCAATCTGAAGGACAGCAAAATTCACTTTTGTGCTGTATTTCACCAAAATGTTTCGAATCCCAAGAAAAAATACTTGGACCAATGCTTCCAGAATTTAGGCGATGAACATCACATTGCATACGTCAGTCTTCTCACAATCAGTGAAAACCGAAACTTCTTCTCAGTGAATGACTATAAACACCTCAACAGAGCAGGAATCAGTAAGCTGGTCAGTATATACAAACGGATCTTGTACCCCTACTTTAACCTCAGCTATGACAATACTACGTCCAATGTCCAACATCAACATCACCATCTCAAGGGGCAAGAAGAAACGCAGAAAAACTTTCCTCTCAACCATACCGAAGAGATACCAACCCTGCCTTTAGCATATCGGACGTCGACAAAACAGACAAATCCACCAATGTGGCACTGGCAGTATAACCTGAAATCAGGAGCAAACCTGCACAGATGGACTCCAAATTACAGGCATCATACCAGAGACATGAACTTACCCTGGACTTCAGAAAATAGGTTTGCGTCTCTGATGGAAACCCAGGTGTAAATCACTGATTTGACTGCGGGACATCGTTCGTTCTTATTTAGGCATAAATCTCAAGCAAAGTTAAAACTCTTCAGACAAATGATAATTTTAACTGTTTGATTTTAATCATATTTTAAACACAAATCTATGTGATAGCTACATGTAGCTTTTTAATGAAGCACACATTCTGACAGCTTTGAAAATCTGACTTCACGTATTAAGTACATTCCTTGTTTATTATAGTTAAGTTTATGTTTATTTCTTCTGATACCGTGCTACGTGTGTCAATTCATGCCTAAAATGAAACATATATCACATACTACCTGAAATTGCAGGCCTCAGTACCTGTCATTTCAAACAAACCCCCCTAAAATTGGCTTTTGATATATGTGATATCAAATACATTTTTGTCTATTCTAACCAACTTTGTGAAAATAATGTGCATGCATATAGGTAAGCTGATGGTGCTTTATAATGATACTCTTCTAACCATTATCTTAAATATTAAATGCAAGACAAAATGTTGGACCTTGCATCTTAAAGGATATATCTCTATGTTTTATATGCTGAAACTGCCTGATGAACTACAGGACATATGCATACATCATAGGGAGGGGTGATTTTATTTTATTTTTATTTTTATTTATTTATTTATTTTTTTATTATTATTATTATTATTATTATTATTATTTTTTTTTTTAACCATGGCGAGATGTCGGTAATTTTAACCAGAAGACACTCAATAGACTATTGTATAGTGTAGCTATACTTTTAACACATTGTACCATTCATTTTAGTGGAATTGATAGCCTCACTAAAATGGAAAGTTTACCAGGTAACAAGTGCCAGTGTGTGTAATTTTAGCCAGAAGACAGTCAATAGACTATTGTATAATGTAGCTATACTTTCAACACATTGTACCATTCATTTTAGTAGAATTGATAGCCTCACTAATGGGAAGCTTACCAAGTATCAAGTGCCAGTGTATGTAATTTAGTCAGAAGACAGTCAATAGATCATTGTATAATATAGCTATACTTTCAACACATTGTACCATTCATTTTAGTAGAACTAATAGCCTCACTATCGAAAGTTTATCAGGTAACAAGTGCCAATCATATCACAGTTAATGATTCTTACATTATTTACGCCTCATGGGGTACCGGCACACATTACCACCTAAATACCAGAATAGTACCTCGTGCCTACCCAAGGCCTGTCTTAGGAGGCCACTAAATTGGACTGAATATATTAATTATCATCAAAGGAAATAGTTATCAAATGATACATGTATCTGCATCCTTATATAATTGAAATATTGCTGAATACAATGTTATATTCCATTCATTCACTATCAGTATTCAAAATTTCATACCACCCATTCTAGCACAATACATATATTAATTTAATGCTATAACCATAGATCTACCATATGGATTATTTGTCTAATTATAGTTAAGGTAATTGTATGATCTTTATGTATACAATTTCTTGTGTCATGGTTAAGATTTCTTGTGATCCCCACTCCCTTATTCTGACCTCATGAACTATATGGAATGTAATTATAAATGTAATTACAGCTAATTATCAATAATGGAACATTATTAACTTTGCTATTACGGCCAAAATAAGCTATTGGATCTGATCACAGATCAGCCACCTCCAAAGTTTGATTTGAGGTATGTGATTTACACGACAGCTGCAATGGTTATTCTTCTATTAAGCAATACCAGAATAGTAGTAGTACCTCGTGCCTACCCAAGGCCTGTCTTGGGAGGCCACCAAATTGGACTGAATATATTAATTATCATCAAAGGAAATATTTATCAAATGATACATGTATCTGCATCCTTATATAATTGAAATATTGCTGAATACAATGTTATATTCCATTCATTCACTATCAGTATTCAAAATTTCATACCACCAATCCTAACACAATATATAATTTAATGCTATAACCGTAGACCTACCATATGGATTATTTGTCTAATTATAGTTAAGGTAATTGTATGGTCTTTATGTATACAATTGTGTCATGGTTAAGATTTCTTGTGATCCACACTCCCTTATTTTGACCTCATGAATTATATGGAATGTAATTATAAATATAATTACAACCAATTATCAATAATGGAACATTATTAACTTTGCTATTACGGCCAAAATAAGCTATTGGATCTGATCACAGATCAGCCACCTCCAAAGTTTGATTTGAGGTATGTGATTTACAAGACACCTGCAATGGTTATTTTTCTATTAATATATAATATATAATCTAAATTAACCATATAATTGAATAGATGCTATCAAGATATGATGAATAACTGAGTGCAATACCGTTAGATTGTGTAACTATATTAAACAACTGCTAGATAAATCATAATTATGATTTACAATGGTACATATGAACATGAGCTGTTGAAACTGAACTGTTGAACATCTAGTGCTTTAAACTTAACGACTCGATCTACTACATGTATATATGTTTTCTATTGTCATGATCTACTTATTATCATTAACATAATAGCTGTATTTACATATACACAGGCTATAAACTATAGACCTAATGTGTCATACCTAATTATTCACATGTACAATTACTGATATGTGACTAATCCTGATATTTATGTGACAGACAAATTTTCTGCATCAAACATGGAAACCATTAAAGATAATCAACAAGATGGTCTATGGACATCATTTATCAGTTAATAGCATAGATCTAGTATTCCATGCTACTTGATAATCTCAAACCTGTCACAATATATCTGGATTAACAGTTCTTCTCAAGGTTATTACTGGCACTAATATAACTACATAAATTATAACTATAGATATTATTTTAACTATATTTATAAACAGAACAGTTATAATTGTTCTTATCATATATTAGTATGGGATCTCTCACTTGTGATATTTTATATCTTAGGTACCTTCAAGTTATGTTGCCCCTTGATAAACATAAGGGAATGTTATCATTTATGTCCTGGAATATTGATGGCTTGAAGGGTAAACTAAAATACCCAGATGTGCAAAAGCTCATCTTTGCACATGACATCATCTGCCTCCAAGAAACGCACAGTTCCAAAAACAATACTGAAAACCGTGGAGTCACATTAGATGTAAAAGGTTACTGTAGAAAAACTAAGCACTGTGTGAAAATCTCCCACCAGTCCTGTGGCCGGGGATCGGGAGGTCTACTTGTTCTCTACAAAAGCAAATATCACCCGTATATAACAGAAATGCCCACAAACAATTCATCCACATTGTGGATTAAGCTGCCAGGTAATATATTTGGCTGGAAGACCGACCTATTTGTATGTTCATTTTATATTCCACCTATTGATTCCCCTTACTATAATGACCAGTTCAGCATGCTAGAAAATGAGATTGCCTGTTTTAGCTCCAAAGGCATGGTTATTCTCATGGGGGATGCAAATGCAAGAACTGCTACTAACAATACCGTATTAGATGACTATATTTTAGATGATAACGCTAAGTTCCTACCACTGCCTGATAACTATGTTACGGACAGTACCATACGTCAAAGATACTCCCAAGATAACTGTACAAACTACAAACATCACGGCAAGGCCCTGATCGAACTATGTATTGCATCAGGAATACGCATACTAAATGGTAGGACCCCAGGGGACTCCTTCGGGAAACTGACTTGTTTTACATATCAAGGCTGTAGTGCAGTGGACTATGTCCTCACCCATCAAAGTTCAATGCATAGGGTGATCAGTCTTAATGTAAAAGAAATTACTCAACAATCAGTTCATTGCCCAATATCAACTTTATTCAAATGCAACAAAAATGCTGATCTCGATTACACAAACAATATCAAATTACATCCTAAACCAGGAACATGCAATATCACAAAAGAGAACAGCACTTTATACAGACTGGAATTGTTATCTGTAGAAATTCAAAATAAAATACAACAATTTATGGCATCTGATAATGGCCCAATAGCTGAAAAAGAAAACATTAACACACTAACAAAAACTTTTAACGACATTTTGATAACCGCAGCCTGTAAAATCTCCCCACCCAAAATGAAATGGAAAAAATCAAAATCCTACAAAAGAAAACCTCTTAACCAAAAAACAGAAGACCTTAACCATCTTCAAAACCAATTCAGAACAACAGCAAAACAGCTCGCCAAATTCCCACATGATTCTGATCTGCGAATAAAATTAATGACCATAAAAAAGAAATTGAAAAAACAACAAAAATGCAGAGAAAAGACTATGAAAGATACTTTGTACAATAAATTAGAAACTTTACAGGACAAAAATCCCAAAGAATATTGGAAAATAATTAATAATCTTATTGAACGAAACAAAGACGAGCTAGACTTACCTCCAGAATTTAGTGAAAGACTCTATACCCATTTCCGTGAACTGAACTCCGAAAATATAACAGTTACTGACAGTACATCACAAGACTTGATAAAAGAACTCAAGCTCAGACAAAACGACCAAACGCTGAATCCAATTTTAGACAACCATATAAAAACAAAGGAAATTTTACAAGCACTGAAAACCCTCAAATTGGGGAAAACATGTGGTCTGGACTGTGTCTCGAACGAGATGCTGAAATATGGCCTCGATATTATTCTATCGCCTCTCGCAAAACTTTTTAATAACGTTTATGACAGCGGGATACTACCAGACCTGTGGTCTGAAGGTTATATCAAACCACTACATAAAAAGGGAGATAAATTAGAACCTCAGAACTACAGGGGCATTACAATCTCCAGTTGCCTGGGTAAACTATTTTCTAGTATACTTAACAACCGACTTAATCAATATATTGCTGATAATAATCTAATGTCCGACAACCAATCCGGCTTTAGGAAAAATAGACGTACAGCAGACAATCATTTTATATTGAAAACTATCATAAATAAATATCTTCATAAACTCAAAAAGAGGATTTATGTATGTTTCATAGACTTCCAGAAGGCCTTCGATTGCGTATGGAGAGATGGCCTTCTGCTGAAAGTGTTACGTCTTGGCATTGGCGGCAAGTTTTATAATATTATTAAATCGTTATACGACCGTAACGTTGTATCATTACAAGTAGGAAACGATCTTACAGACCCCTTCATGTCTGAAAAAGGAGTTAAACAGGGAGATAATCTGAGCCCAACAATGTTCAACCTCTTTGTTGATGATCTTAACTTTCCACCAGAAACATGTGCACCAGTAACACTGGTAAATGAACAACTATCACATCTTTTCTGGGCAGATGATTTACTTATAATCTCCGAAACCCCAGAAGGACTACAGAACTGCCTTAACAAGCTACATGACTATTGTGTTAAATGGCATTTAACTGTCAATCCAAATAAATCTAGCTGCATGGTCATCCAAAAAAGAAAAACTAACATTAACACAACTTTTTATCTTGATTCAACCGAAATATCTCTGACGGAAAACTATACGTATCTTGGCTGTACTCTGAGTGCAAATGGAAATTTCTCAAACACTAAGTCCGACCTTGAAAAGAAGGGACTGAAAGCCATGTACAAACTACACAAAACATTTGCTGGTATTAATCCACCACCTGAACTATACAACAAACTTTTCGACACTTTAATTAAACCCATTCTTCTCTATAACTCCGAAATATGGGCAACTGAACTACTAGGCAAACTGCGAAACAATGATATCAATAAATTTTTCACAAACTTAGACTCTGAACCCTTCGAAAAAGTCCACACAAAATTTTGCAAATTAAATCTTCAAGTTGGAAAAAAATCGGTGAATATTGCCTGCAAACGGGAACTTGGACGATTCCCACTTATAATAGATATCCACGCAAGCATATTGAACTACAAGCTGCATCTTGAAAACAATAACGACCGGCCTATTCTTCAAGATGCTGTCCTCTGTAGCAAAATACTAGAAAACGATGGAATTGGATGGCATAGCTATTCATCATTAATGATGCAGAAAAATAATATCAGTGCCGAGGACTTGCCACTGCAGCCCACTAAAAAACACATATCCCCAGAAGTAAAAGATAAATTGAAAACTATATATATACAATTCTATCAAGACAAACTACGCGAGTCCGAAAAATTACTTCACTACAAACATATAGAACAAACATATTCTATATCTCCTTATTTGAACTATATAAAAAATCGAAACTATAGGCAATCACTAACTAAACTTAGGATCTGCGCACATCGGCTCGAGATAGAAACCGGCAGATATCGGAAAATAGACCGGAACAAACGATTTTGTAAACGGTGTGAGAAAACAAACAAGATCGTTGAAGACGAGTATCATTTTGTTTGTATATGCCCGAGTGGTAAAAAACTTCGAAACATTCTATATAACATCATCAACAAATCCTGTCACCTATTTGGGCAACTAACTGACCTCGAAAAATTCTATTTCCTGATTAACCCACCCACCCACCTTTCCCCAACAATAGGACAGTTTATGTACGAAATGCTTCTGGAGAGATCAACACAGCTCACAATATCTCCTGCCACTAGGACTGCCTCAACCTCCACCTAATTTATAAATTGGAATGAACTGCATGGCTTTCTTGACTGGGGTGATTATGTCCTGTCACAATATAACCTTTATTATGTAAATGTAATATTTTATCTTAGTTTTAACATTTTCTGTATGTATTCATGTATAGAAATAAAGAATTGAATGAATTGAATTGAAAAATGGGGCTTCACTCGATTTTTTCTTGTGTATTGAAATAAAATAATGCTTTTGAATTACGAAATTCAGGCCAGTTTAGTGAAAATCACTTTGATAACAAGCGACTTTCTTTGCTGTTATTTCGGAAACCAAGTGCATACAACGTACATATTATTATACGGAAACTTATTGTAATCAGGTGCCTAAACCTGTAATTCGAACGTTGACTTTTTTTCTCAATCTATGTTCTACTAGCTAAAAAATGTCAAGGGAAATTTACTCACCCCAATCATTACAACGCATAAGGCGATGAAAAGTATAGTCTTCATATTGGTGACGTATAGAAGTTGTCTGTAGAAATCTCGAAGTGAATTATATGTTTAGCTGTCGTCTTTTATACAGTGAAATGCAAGTAACCCGGATAGGATTACCACCTGTTACATTATCAAACGAGATACATGATAAGTTGTCAAGAACATATCACGAAGTTGTGCGAATATATCACGGTCTGTGTCAGTTTGAGCTATTTGTATATCCAGACTAATTTGTGCACATGCAATTTATTGGAATGTTAAATTGTATTCTTACACCAATCATTTACGCAATCGAAGAAGCATGTGGCGGTGACAGGCTAATTCAGTCGATTATTTGGTCTTAGTTTTTGGTGACACGGCACATTGAAAATAGATCAAAAGAAGCCATGGTCAAAGCTATATGTACAGTCTAAAAATAGGTTGCACGATACAATTGGAATGTCTGGTCCATGTCCGCCAATTTTCTCCTTCATACATATACGAAAATTTAATACACATGAAACAGTTTTCATCTGAGGCTGGAGTGCGTACCATATCAAATGAATATCTTCAGTTAAATAGAAAACAAATCCTAATTTGAGAACATCTGTTACTTCTAACTAAAATGTGAATCACTTTATTGCCGATTGCCCATCATCTTGCAGTACATAAACCATCTCATGTACAACAACATAAACGATGGAAGTTAAACGATAACATGTTTTATATGTTTGATATGAATACAGGATGTAACCAATATATGAGGTTTAGGCCTCCAACGCCCCCCTCTTTATTCGCATACGATCGTGCGACTTAAAAAATGACAGGCGTCTGAACAGCAAGCGTCAGATCCGACATTCAATATTCAACCGTCGTCCATAAAATAATTTCCGCGTCAACAATCGAAACACCATTTCTTTTTATGGCAGCACCAATGCCAAAATATGTATGAAATAAAGAAAAAAATAAATACAGATGTTTTCCTACAAGAGAGAAACGGTCAACAGTTTTCAATGATGACTGCAAGATACCATTATTATTCAGATCATATCCAGTTGGTGTGTCATTTATTCCGAGACGGATACTAGTCAGATAAACAATCAATTATCGATGTGAGCGAAGTTCACTAAATGATATATTCATAGTATATATATAGATAAATGAAACTTTTCGTTCAATTGGAGTCAGGAAACATCAGGACATAGATATATTAAACATTGAAAACATGCTAAAAAATCCGTTTTCTGAATGGTATATTGGCCGCGATATACGTAGGCGACGAGCGCCCCAAAAATATGTTATAAATAGCGCAACACTCTAATCGCCTGAGAAGTTAAGATAGGCTAAATTAACGGCAACAAAACACCGACATACTGAAACCGGAACCCCTTTCGAGATTACCGATCAATTTCGTAACCATCTCGAAAACTGGGACGTTTCGATCGAGATGGAACCGGGAGCAAACCGGGAGATGTCGTCAGGGGTCCCGGTTATGCCCTTCCGGTTTCAGCCGAGAAATTTCTCGATCCATCTCGAAGGCATCGAGAAAGTGCCTCGATTAATTGGACGTGACCCCTAACTCGGTCACGATTTGATTGTTAGGGTTCATTTGGACACCATGGAGATGTGAAATCACAACACATATAAGGGAAGTGGGAAGAGGTGCCGACATACTGTCAGTCACAAGACTTATAGTCTTCCGGTTAACCTATCCTAAAGCAAAAACCAAGAACCTAACGATTCGTGATATGTGTTGTATCTCAGGTACGCCTTTATTGTATCTGTTCATGTAGCAACTTGGATGATATGACCACACGGCCCCTAGCACCGGCATAAGCGGTATTAGATACCAATCTAGAGAGCTATGATGGAAATGCTCTGACAACTCATATAGTGGTAATTGGTGAGCTGTTTCGCTGTGACAACTCGTACACTGGGGATAGGTGAGCTGTATCGTCGTCAGATGAAAATGACGGCATTTAACACAAAAGACTAGTCTGTAAGGCCCGATGTCGACCCTGCATCAACTATGCCAACATATATCAAAGACCAAAAGGTCTGAACCGGGGGCGGGCCTCGGGGACGAAACGTTCACCAGCAGAATTTCGCCATATACAGGTAAAATATTAACATAATATTGAAACGGCCCTAGCCCCGTTCTATCCGTCCGGCCTAATATCTCGTGAATCAGTGGAGCAATTGTTTCTGTACAAAAGGTCAAGAGTGTGGTTTGGCTTGTTCTGGAAAGCGATTATCATTGCCTACTGTTGAACTATATTGTTAATTTACTACGCAAGAAAAAAAGCTCAATGAATCAGGGACTGATTGATTTATATGAAATAAAATTAGCTTGCAATATGAACTATTGTGTCATGTCGCTAAACGATTAGATACAATTAAACGATTAGGCTCACGTGACACATTTTTCACAATTGGACGTAAACTGGTTTGCACGAATAAGCTGATTTCCACGATAAGACGAGTATTTCTTCCACGACTAGGCGCATGTCCACAATTAAACAAAATGCGCTTACACGAATATGCGCGCGAACGTCGACGTCACAGTCAAATGGCGACGTACTTTTAAAAGAACGAGACTAAGGCTATTTTTTTCAATTATGAGCAAATTTCTTACACGGTTAGGTGCATTGTAACATTTGAGAGCAAATTTCATTACACGATAAATCGTTTGCAGGATCAGACGCAACAAGTTTATTACAAGCCTCAAGTACACACCGTCGCTACCAGGTCTCTCCGATCTCTTTCTCTTCTGTTGTCGGGAGCCCTGGTACGCGGATTTGCCTGACGTTCTGATCCATTGATGACGTGGCGTACTTTAGCAGCCAATCAAGGGTCACTGCGTTTAGGCGTTGAGGTCAGTGTACCAGCGGGCGTCACTCGGCTTTTCAGCCAATCAAGAAACACGTGCATCCTAAAGCCAATCCATTTTTGGCAGTTTAAATTAACCCTACCTGGCCCACCCCCTCCACCCCTAGCGAACTTTTCTCTGCTCTTCCGAAACGACAAAACCGAGGAGGCTGAAACTTGGTGACTTCAAAGCTTATCTTATTGGGGTCATTTTGAGCCTATTTTCATATACCACCGGGCAGAGGATCATGGCTAAATTAAAAATGGCGACCATGTGGTATCCGCAAAAGCCGTGTTTTTCAATCTTTTCGCTCCATTTCTCCACATTGTCCTTGCCTAAAAGGCCCTGAAAGTATTTTATTTATGCAGAACTAATTATTCTATAGTTTATTTGAGTTTTGTCGACAGAAAAATCGGAAAAATGAAAATGTCGAAAAATCGACCCCAAAAAGGTCGAAAAATGGCTTCCGAGAACATGACGTCACTGTGACGTCATCATGGCGGCCATATTGGATTATTTTTTACATTTTCCGATAGAGCTTGAACCCAAGATACTTTGTGGTAAGCCTCTAGCCTTAGTGGTAGA
This sequence comes from Hanleya hanleyi, assembly GCA_036873755.1. Classification (NCBI taxonomy): domain Eukaryota; kingdom Metazoa; phylum Mollusca; class Polyplacophora; order Lepidopleurida; family Hanleyidae; genus Hanleya; species Hanleya hanleyi. Next base: position 39,408 of record JAVTVY010043023.1, on the reverse strand, counting down.
GAATATATATACGGGGGGGGGGGACATTTCACCCCCCCCCCCCAGGCTGCGATACACCCCAAATCGCCCAGGCCACGTAGGGTTAAGACTGACTCGTCTCGGGAAGGAATAGCATGTGAGCTTGACTGACTAATCATGGTCAGTTTTAAGTAGACCATGATGTAACTTTTGGTAACTAGAAAAAACGGAGCGTGCACCAAGTTCCTCAAGGCAGATGAGCATGGTGATGCTTTCTGTGCAAAATCTCCTGAATTTAAAGGTGAAACGTCTTTCGTATAGATCGACCCAGCCATATGACGCGTGAGATGGGACAGTTATTATAATAATTATGCCAATTTTGTCGAAAAGCCAATCGAATGCCGAGAGTGCGAACTGCGGTCTGGCATTGATACAGCGGGATATACTATAAACACAGCTGATCCTCTGTTCTCCACCGAAGAGGTTTGCAGATCGTTCCATCGGAGTTTTCCTTGAAACCGTTTTATACCAAACGGTTACTTCTCAGCCGTCATTGATTTACTGTGAGATGACAATCTAATGATTTCTCCGTCTCTGCGTGCAGCTTCTGAATACTGAAACATCACAAATAGCACCGTACGCGGCACGGTATCGATGATGAAATATCTTCTACCGACTGCTCTGCAAAGTATGGGAGCTTTCTAATATATTAACGCCATGAGGATATCTCAGGTTTAGCATGTAGTCAAAATGGTACCGTCCTGCGAGATCAAGACAAGAAGCAACCACGACAAGCGATTTCCTCTCCTTGGGAGTCAAACCGGGTTTGGGGAGAAACTAGCCAAATTATACTGAAATGCATGATAGCTTTTCTGATCGTGTTGATCTCGAAGACAATTTTACATTTCATATCAGTTTCGTCCCGGTAATTCGGAGATCATAATAGCATTCGAGAGCTGAATACATTGAACTTACTGAAGTTCACTCAGCATGTTGGAATAGAAATTCGCTATGATAACTCGTTAGATTTAGCCATGCCTTATAGCGATTGATGAGATGTTATGGCAAGGAATACTCTCTCTTTCTCGATCTCCCTCTTGTCGAAACGTCTCAAACTGGGAAGTCCATTCAGATCCCTTGTTTGATCTCATTTCATAACTTCTATTACAAGCGTCTAGCCAGTCATTCAACATTCAGCCGTCCCTCATTAAAGAATTTCCGCGTCCATAATCCAAAGACCTATTCCATATAACAGCATTACATGTAGCACCAGTTTGAAAAAAAACAGCAATACTATTATATGTAAGCATAGGCTAGTTTCCTGCAAAAGATACGTTGTCAACATTTTTCATTAATGCCGGCAAGACATAATGATGTTCCAAAAATATTAAATCCATATCCCTCACCAATATTCTGTATTCATATGATTTTCATCGTTGTCTTTACCTAGAGAATGATGAGTCTGAGTCAGTTGAATCTGACTTTTCACATGAACACTATGGGGATTTTGAAGTACATGGGTTCATACGAGTTCGACAACTCTTGTGAAATGTCAGAATGTGATTGTATTAGAACCACAAATGGGCCATTGCTTGTAGTGTACAAGTAACAACGGACAATCTATAAAGCCACCTGTGGTTGAGAGCATCATACAACCGTTCGATCCGACCCTCAGTATCCAGTCTTTGTCCAACGGAAATTCAGCTCCCATAATCGAAGAACTTATTTTGCAAGTGCCCAATGTTTCACACAAAATGTGATGCTCTTGGGTGATTTTCAACAGTGTGTTGTATCTCGGACACATTTTAATTGTGGTGGGTTTTCAGAACATCATGACGGCCGTGTATTACACGGTGTGCATACCACCTCAAACCATGAGATAAGCCATCATTGTGTGATATTTATCCCCAAATGGCTTTCACGTGGAACTTGTCACGGTTCGTTCTCACGGTGCGTGTTATAGTGTCAAGTGTATCATACAATTCGTTTGCATGGGATTAACCGCATTGGTGTAGCTATGACGTGCGGGTTATGCGATTGCACTCACTTTCGCTCATGTGTATCTTTCTAAGAAATGATCATTTGTCTGAATTCTCCCAAAGGCGACAGAAAGTCAGGATTTAAAGTCGGCAGCAAGGATGGGTTCTATCGTGGAAAGAAGGCCGAATGAGAAGGACAATTATTAAAGTCATAGTATGATAAAGTTGCCTTTTGCAGACTTGACCGTGGGCGTGATTCTCGCTGGCGGGAAAATTATTCTTCCTTTCTTTCGCAAAAATTCTCCCATAATCAACACTCTTTGGTGGGTACCAAAACATATTTTATTCCAGTCACTATTCGTCATCACCACGTACATGGGGAAATCTATCAATCGTGTTTCTGTAGCAACTACTAAAACATGGGTCCACGCTCTTTAGGGCCTTGTGTATATCAGTAAGAATCCAGTGGCCATGAAGCAAATCTGAAACACAAGTAATTGACAGTCAAAGTTATCGGCAGCGACATTACTGAAATTATTACATATTCTTGCAAAAAAGGGTTGTTTAGCCACACTCAAATCACCAGGAACTCCAGTATACACCTAGACACTGTACCGCGAACAAATACCTATGAACCTGTGCTACCAATATGGACACTTGATTTCGGTTCGGTTTCTAGACTGTTTGAAACTGTTAAAATATCAAATTATTGCGAAATCGCTAACCAATTACCTAACGACGTTAAATGGGGTCTAGATTTGGTTATTTTTCCACGTTGTTGCCTAAACTATCCCGCTCCCTCTCTAAATACGCCACTCTAATTCGTTATTACAAATCGTGTGAACGAACCTCATGGCCCACGATTTTTTAGTGACTTTCGGATCTGACGCCTGTTCAGTTTAATCTATCACCCCCTCACCCCTCATCCCCAAACGCATACAAACAAACGTGTGATAACCTCGGTTCAATCTATCTATGTATCCGCAGTCCTATTTCGTAGTTGACTCTTTTCATTTGTTCGCTGGTTCACAGAAGCAATTTATATTCGTTCAAGTCCCCTTTCCAATCTATACTACAACATATTGCAACTTGTGTAAAGAGTGCCTGTATCGCACTTGGACGTTCAAAGAAATGCCATCGTGGAGGAAATCATGTCTTACATGTGTCTTTACTCTCCCTCCATTGTGTTTCTTTAAAAAAAACACCGCTCAGTCTTTTATCGACTATCGTACACATCTATTCTAACCTACATGAGAGTATGTGTATCGATCCATCTAATGTGATCAGTTTGTTTCGTTATTTATCTTAATTGTATGCATAATCACGTTTCGATACACAGTTCGTTAATATATTAGTCAAAGACACAACTGGAATCTTTTGTTGGGTCATCGTTTTTCGAATGGTATTTTTAAGAAAATTGTCCTCGAATGAACTACATCCCTGCCAAGGCCTCAACTGAATCGCCTCTGGCTCCACTTGACAGCTGAGAGAGAGACACCAAGCAATGATGAAGTATTCATTAACGCCGTTTAACTCTAGGCAGCATTCCTTATTCGATATTCCGAGCAAAAAGGCGGTTATCTAGTTCAATGAATTCTTTACTTTTGTAAAGTAACTTGTCATCGATTCAATCGGCCCGATTGACCAGTTCACTTGTTCATTAAATCGTCCCGTGAAATAAAAGTCAAAGCATGTATGCAATTACGATTTTGGTGAAGTAATTCTGACAAAGACATTCTGTTGTTAAATGTAGATGGCAGCCTTGCCCGGAGGGAATATCAATTGTCCAAGCTAGACTTCTATTAGATCGACATTGTCACAAACTCGAAGCACTTGAAGTGTATTTTGCAATATATCTTCAATTATATCGGGCACAGTAAGACATATTTGAGCATTTCGCATTCTGATGACCATTCCATACTACATAATCCCAATCCTTAAAATGTACCACTTGACACTGAACACTCTAGTATCCACTGCAAGGATTTTCTTGGCTAGAGACAAGATTCACACGAATCGATACACCATTATGCGAGGATGCCATGCAGTCCTCCATTTACTTCTGACCATCCATTATTTCCAAGTGACTTTGCTATTCAGGTCAATTAACCAAGACACAATATGTAGATAGATACACACGAATTTGTTGCTCGTGTGTTCATACATGTACTATTTTCACGTTGAACATGGTAAAATAATGCAGTTGTTCACATAATCAAAGCAAGGTGTCCCGATTATGGACTAATGTTCAGATATATATTCTAATGAATCAATCTTCTTGATGACACAAATCCAATGTATTCTGTTTCGCTCCTATTGGCAGATGGCCCTTGCCTTTGTGAAAGAGAAAGATGGCGTCCTGAATGAATACAAGGATACTTCTAATACCAAGATTCCTCAATCATGGGCGAACGAGAGTGTTGAGTTATAGAGGTACATTTTCCATCATCACTCTAATTATCGGTAGAGTGCAACCAAAACAGACAAATCAGGCCATCCTACCGGTTTTGCCGTATGATGTCATTGCAAGATAAACGTATTAATCCTATAAGCGCAGATTATCTCTGCTATCGCCCATTCGGATTATTTGCTCCCTTGGGAATTTTAAAATGTTATTTCGTGTTTCATTCAGTATGTCAAATAGTCACGCTTTCTTAGTTCTATTATTATACATGTGATTGAAATGCTTCGAAGTATTGTTTTGTGTATATGAAATAGTGTTATATATGTTTGCTTTCTTGCATCATCTTGAAGAACACCATGGTCAACTCATATCGACTATGGACAAACGGTCAAGGGCACACGCTATCGAAGAGTTGCCTGTATCAAAACCAATAGACATTCACGAGACGAGCTGACCTTCAAATATTGTGACACACGCGCTTCGAATCACCTGGTTGGCTGACAAGAGTACTCGACGTCATAAACGGATTAGTATGTTCGGCAGAACCGTTTATCATGGCTCCCGACTGTAAAAGAGAAATGGGGAGGGAATGGCCTGGTAGCGAGGGTGTCTTGCACATGAGTATGAGATATCTTCTGGAACAGTGCAATCAGAGTAACTGACAGGTACCCATCGCCCTTCATCGCGGAGAACGTGATGACAGCTATTCGACTGCCTCCAAAGCTCATTGCACTGACTGTTCTATTTTTAGAACGCACAGCTGAACAGATGACGTTAACCGATAAAGCCACGGTTCGGATTCGTACCGGATTGGATTGCCCCATGCCGGCCATGCCGACGGTCCGGTAGATTGCAATGCGCCTGCCCTTTAACCAACGGTCCAGTAGATTGCCGTGTGCATGTCTCTATAGCCGATGGTACGAAATCCATCTACTGACAGGGGGCGATAACCAGCGAGTCACACTATCGGCTTGCGAGCCACATGACCTTTTGTCAGATTCTCCTTTATCTTTCCAACTAACCAACCAACCATTGCATATTATCACTTTCTATCACTTTTGGCGAACCCTTATGACATCACTTTCGATTGAGAATATTGGATGGTTATGTTGCGATCCTACATTTCGCGTTCTGATTCGAGAATCATCGATTTTAGCTCCCAAAACCTAGAGAAAAAATCATCAACACGAACGAGATTGGGAATTTTTCCCCAATTCTTAGTATAAAAATATCGATCAGCGCAGAGTCTTTATTTTTTGGAGAAGATATGGCACGCACACCCTAACTATTGAAACGATAGTCATTATGACTTGCTTAGGTGACATTTACAATCTGGTGAATAGTAAAAAAGACAGGATCGCTGGCGATGTTCCAGTGTAGATTCTAATGGCTTTCTCAAATCGATTGCTTATTGTTTTTTCATGAATCGGACATATCAGATTCTATTCACAACTGCGTCTGGGCACAGAGAGATGGGCATCCGAGAGAATGCTGATGTGTGTTACCCAGATATTATGAATATGATATTAGTGGACGCAACAAGAAATGTTGCCCTATCGATAACGTAAGATTTTAAAGGTTAGGCACAATATGTAATTCCATCTGAGTTAATTCAATCTGAGCAAGGATGAATCACTCTAAATATGTGTTCCACTTAAAGATGCTTTTAATGCTATTCAACAAGTTACTTTGACCGTCAAGTGTTATACATTTCATCATATGTCTTTTACGACAGAATATTTCATTTATAATCGAACCAGGATACATGTATGACCGAAGTTCTTATGTTCAAGTAACCACGGGTTTATATATCCACTAAATCGTAACAAACATAACTTATGATTCTTCATTCCCGAGGACGTAGTACCAACGCCAGAATAAGGAAGGTACCTTGATATTCGCGTCCTTGATGAAGAACTGAAAAACCGAAAAAGCACCCGCTAGAATAAGCAGAATAATCCACGGTTTTCTTTGACCTTTCTCCTCGAAAGAAAAAACCCCGCAATATTCAAGGTTCTGTCTCAGATATTTCCTGTCTGCGAATATAAATTTGGAAAACCAACATGCTTCTTCATACCTTCATCGTGATTACAGATATGTTCGGATCTGTCAATTGACCAAAGCGGTATTATTAAATCGGTTTGCAAAAAATATGTGAGAATAGGAATAATGGTCATATCTGTAGCCGAATCAGCTTGGGAAACGCCTGGTGTTGTGTGGGAGCACAAAGAGACAGAGGGGGAGATCATGCTATATGCTTATCACAGTTGCACTCAGTATGGTGGGATCGAAATACCTTTGGCATGATCATGATATGTCCAGTGTATGATACCTGTACCTTGAAGCGATATGCAAGAGATGGGAAAAATGACGTCTGACGACTGAAAAACAACCATATGACGCTACAGGAAAGCATCTCTCTGCACCTAACATCCAGAGCCGAGAATACGGTGGATTCTCGGACGTAGCCTTAGCATCTCAGCCGCGTTATTATTGCGTTTGTTCATGTGCAGACTATGAAGTATCCAAACGGTATCCTGTCATTTGCATGCTTTGATAATTGAACATTCGTTCGATAAACCATTCGTTCGATGACATATGTTGATAACATCAACAAAGAATCTTCATCGTAGTATCCGTTGACGAATCAAATAAATCGCATGTGGTTTCACTCGATTTTTTTTCATACAAAGCGCTTCACATAACCGTGCCCTCAGTATCTGTCGTCACTGATACGTTATTGAAAGGGAGTCAATGACACTGAAGTGAGACAACTCGTTCATCGCCCAATTTGCTCCGCGAGCCACTTCTAGCAAACTGTATCAGACAGTTTGTTGATCGTCAAAACCAAGAAAATAGTAACAGTAGCAATTAATCATCAGGAGCCTGACAACAGCGGCAGTAGGGTTGACTGTAGCAAGAATAAAACTTCAATTTTGCAGTCTTCATGGAATACTCCGATATTTTTATAAATCCATCATTCTTACCGAAATTACAGTAACACTTGACTGATTGTATCAGTCAGTATTGATACAGGTCAACAGTCATGCCAAATTAAACTATTCACATCAGTTGCACCCCACTATTGTATTTCCTATTTGCAAGTACCACATGGGCTTGTCATTGGTCAGTTATTCCATTATTTCACCTCTTGGAATTCGTATGAAACCACACATTGTAGCAGCTGGTATTAAGCTTGATCAAGTTTTACCTAACAAGCTCTTAGCAATTCCACCATGGCAGTTAGCTCAATCAGAAGTGGATATTTCTCTAACGAAATATAAAAAGGCAGACACGAGCCAGCTATTGTATAGACAAAAATTTGGTCTACTGAGAGAGAAAGACAGATCGCATCAGGCTATTTATACAGAAGGTTCGAAAGATGATGAGAGTGTAGCCTGTGCTAATATCTTTGGTTCCAAAACTAAAACCTGTCGACTACCAGGTAAAAGTTCGATATTCACTGCAGAAGCAAAAGCCATATTGTTGGCTTTAGAAGGTATTGGGTCCACTAAAAGGAAAAAAATATATAATATTCTCAGATTCACTGTCATGCCTCCAAGCGATTAAAAGTGGAACTTCGAATCATCCCACTATCTTGAGTATTCTACAGCTACATGACTGTATTAATCAAGACTGATATTGTGTTTTGTTGGTTGCCTAGTTACGTTGGCATCAAATGTAATACTGAGGCTGATAGGATGGCTAAGGCAGTCATAGATGATGAGGTTGATCGTGTTGGAATCCCATATAGCGATTTCAGACCCTCTATCTGTTCTTATGTGAGACGGCTGTTTCAATCGTTATGGAATGCTGTGAATAATAACAAACTTCATGAGTTAAAAAAATGTAGGCTATACTCATCTGAACAGCCAGAAACGTTTCGAACAAACCATGATCAGGCGATGTAGAATCGGCCATACACGATTAACTCAGGAACATTTACTAAAAAAGAGCCAGTCCCAAGGTGTGTATTCCATGCCATGAAAATCTCACGGTGAAACATGTTCTTATCGAATGCATAGATTTTAAGATATTAAGAGATGCTTTTTATCAAGCGACTACTTTGGAAGATATTTTTAGTCGGGTGAGGAAGGATTGTATGTTGGGTTATTTGAGAGAAATCGGTTTGTTACATAAGTTTTAGTGTGTGTATGTTTAATGCGTTGGATTACTAAGTTATTGGCTTGAGTACTTAGAATTTTGTTTGATCGTCGCTATATACATGTAGCTGAAATATTGCGGAACGCGACATTAACCCTTAATTCTCTCTCTCTCTCTTAATTATGATATTATTATTCATATATACTCTACTCCGTAATATTATTATGAGTTGGAGGAGAGTATATATAAATAATAATATCATAATTATTAAATGACCAATGACAAGCCCCTGTGACAAGAACATGTATTATCGATAGCTTCGCAACTCTATCCCTCTTAAAACAAGATGATGGGGCTTTGAAAAAACACCAAAGCACCATTTTGGGTGATCTTAGGCGCTGTTATCTATAAGTAGAAACCTCTAAAGATATTAAAACTTCTAGAATTCACAATTTGGATATCGCCTCTACAACAAACAATTACATTGCGTGAGCGAGGAATTTTTATGGTGTTACAATTACCTTCATAGTAAAGACTCTGTAGGGTACAGATACAGACCGGTTCTCGTACATAAAGTCCGTGGTTAGGATTATAGGCTGCTGTCCGTTTCCGGAGTTGAGAATTACGGTTTTATTTTATTTTTTGTCGTGGCGAGAATATTCCGTGAAAAGAGTCGTGAAAAGATAGTCACATAAATTGCAGATAAATTGAGTTTTACTGCGTCATAGAAAGTTTATCAGGATAAGCTGTACTATCCGGTTTGGGCCCGTCTTTTGTTCTGTGTGGACAAGACGAGACTCGTGTGCTGTTTATGTAGACGACTCCATGTCCAAGATCCTTTTTAAGGGGCAAGAGAAGCGGAAATTTTCTGTAGCTGTAAACTGCCTCAATATTCCCGATTAGCAGTGCAGAATTGAGAGTGAATAGCAATATTCACTCTGTGGGATATTGTTACTATGACACTGCTAAACTCAATTTTCACTTTGATTGCGAGAATAAGAACTAATTTCAAATGAGAATCATTGACAGTTCTGTTTGAGCATACATTATCAACCAATCAAAGAACTCACCATTTTGTCTACATGTACCAAAGTATTACAGACAAACAGTGCAGATTGCTGTTTGTGGTTTACAGCCTTCGTTAGACAAATCCTGAAGTCTTAGAGTGAATGGCTCTACTAAGGCAACCAGCCAGAAGACAAAGGGACAATGGATCCAAGTCCAGACGTTTTCTGAGTTCGATTGAATTCAGACAATATGTTTGAGTCTATGTAAATGTCAGCTGTGTGTCTTAGAGAGGAAACTTGATTCTTATTAATCTATGTGTCATACATTCGGGTATCTTGCCCCTTAAGGTGTTAGTTGTTGTTGTTACAGGGCATTTCGGAAACTGCTGAAAAACTTATGCCTGAAGAAAATGACGTACGTACGTTGCATGTGCAATGCATAAAGTTTCTGGACATGTGTAAATGTTAAATATTGAGCATGGAAGCATGTAACTCAATAGTAAAGACGAACATTACAATTGGGCTAGGAGGATGAAACTAACCATATTTCATGGCCAAGCTTTACCAGAAAAAAAAGTCTAAAATGTTTAAACTGGTGAAAATCATCGGGCCTGGATTTTCCCGGAATGTTCTGTATTTTTCCGCCCAATGAGGGGAACGACCTTGGAGAATTGAACCGAATCGAAGTAACTGTGATCATATCGTTGTGAGTGCCTATTCCCAGTATGATAACACCACTGATTCGAAAATGAGTAATTGCTCTTTCTGTGAGTCCTGACCGCGCAATAAAATGCCAAATAGTAACGATTTAATGTTTTACTTTATTCTAAAACAACTTCAACATAGTCACCATACGGTGGGTACAGGTCCATTTGTGTGTGATTACAGGGTAAATAATGAATTTCAATCACCGTTCTTAATTTGAACGGTGTTTGAAGTTAGTCAGGTTCCACTTATGATGCTCTGTGGCATCAGGCAAAATTTTTAGAGTACGGTAGCAAAAAAACTATACATTTCGGAGAATGATCAAGTAACGTCCGTCAGAATTGGTGAAGAAGTGAAACGTCGTAATCCATGAAGTCGACGTATATGGCGACTGCAAAATAAACATCAGGTCCGTTTATGGCGACGTTTGAAAATCTACCTCGTCTAAAACATACTGGTATTTCCCATGGACAGGGTATCGATATATATCGAGTTATAGAAGACTCAAGATATTATACATGTACATGTAGTCCAATAAGTCACAAATCATACATTTACATTTACACTACATTCTGTCGTTTATAACCAGATCACCTTTAAATATGCGACGCCAAATATTGATGAAACTGAGCAATGTCTGTGTAGAGCAGACAAATATTATTCATCAGAGATGCGTAATATCCTGAAGGTCCATTAGTCAATGTCTTCACAAATATGAAATTGGATCAAGCAGAATCCATGAAATATTGCTTTATCTAAATTTGACCATATGCTAGCAATTTGAAAGAGATTGTTTTAAATCCCACCGTCTTTGACGTGACCGAGTCTTTTTACACATAGCACTGACAAGCACAACCTATGACATCTACAGACGCAATGAATAGACGGATAGCCAATCAACATCCCATTTCTCATGTTCAGGGAACTAGTATTGATCAGCTTTTCGGGACCTCGTCTGTCAAGAGGGGGATGAGACAAAATGACATCGTCTTCTGTTCTGTTTGGGTTTAACCTTGGTCGAGTTGTATTCTTCATGTCAGAATATCTATAGATATTTTCGAGTATTCGAATCTATTTTTCCCGAAGTGCAGGTATCAAATATTCGGATAATACAAATCGTTCAGATACACATGGATCCATTTTAGAACTCTTTCTATTATATATTGGGGAGAAGGATTATTCATTTGGATTGACGAAATTATGGTGTGATTCTTGGTCCTTCTTCTAAGATTATACTTGGGATTATAGTGTCGTGTGAATAAGGTTGTTCAATTGTGGACGTTGAAATTGTTTAAAGACGATACCTAGCTTTAGCACAATCTGGCCTGGGCTATTTGGCACCTGTTTAGGCCCCCTAAATATTGTTCTTACTCATTGATCCAGGGGGCTAAAACTTATCACACTATACCCTTGGGTCAAGCCCTACCAGATAATGCAAACAAACTCAATGATGACCGTTATATTGACGTCACAGTGACGTCATTTTAATAATTTGATATGAAATAAAACAGTCTTTGCCCACTTTTCGTCGCAATCTGTAGAAAAATGACGACCCTGGTTCCCCACATGGGCGCCATTTTGAATTTACCCATGATCCTCTGCTTGGCGGTTATGTAGATATGCTCAAAATGGCCCAGTCTTACAAAATACAAAGCCACAGAGAGTCAACTCTCATTTTCTTATTTATCGCTTTGTTCTAAGCATCTTGTCAATCACGATGGTCGGAAAAGTTTCCCGTGATCGCTTTATTGTATATTTTGGGTGATTCAGACATCCCTAAACTAAATACAAACTGCTACATTCTGGGGTGATATTAATTAAGGTGGACTGCAGAAATAAACAGGTCAATACTTTCACACGATTTTTACTTACAAATGGCGTTATGTTATCAGAAAATCGACATGCATTCTGCAAATTTGCGTGGCTTCGTTGCAATCAGAAATGAACATGATTTTCATCCACGGAATTTAGGGATTAATCATCCGGCATCATGTTAATGTGGTGGTAAATTGCACATTACACTCGACCTGTTTAGTACAAAACGACAACACGATATTTGAGAACCAATATAGTTTAACATTATTGAATATTTCATAATTTATCCTCATCCGTGTGGCGAAAATATGGTTTCATCTTACATTTCCATTTGAATTATAAAGAAAAAATGCGTGCGTTTTGGGAGATATGTTCCCAATACAAGTGTATGTTACGGTGATATCTGAGACATTCTGCTGGTAGCTTGTCCAGGAGGGCCTGTACTTTCGACTTATATATTAACAAGATGAGCTGTACCATGTAAGTGAAAGTTATGGGAACGGAATAATCTGACAGATAAGTCTTACTAGGTGTAGCACAGAACTTTGTAGATAACCACTGGCATTCCGCAAATGTATCCTTTTTTGGTCTACGTCAGTTATAGCTGGCGAAGTCTTATGGAACGCACATTCTCCTGCTCTTTTTCCTAGCAACTTTTCTTACGTGTATTTGCCAATTGGGCTCTTCTGAATATTTTGAATACCAGGGGCAGACCAGGATGTGATGTGACATTTTGAAGATCTTTTTTCCTGGAATATCAATGACAAATTAGGCCCGTTTGTTGTCGATATAATAGTGTGTACCATTATTTGTTTAACGCGGTACGAACCACGATTTGCGCTGAGAAGACGTGAGCAAAACAGGAGCGATTGATATCTTGAGCATGACTACTGGCGGAATATCAAGTCATATTATCATATCATTTGAGGAGCATCGAACAATTCAACCAATACTAATACACGTGAATAGTATGTGTACTACATCACTTAATATATTATATGAATATCTCTGATGATGAATGTTCTGTCTTCTTCCTATGGTTCGGTAATTTGAAAAGTGGAGCGTGTACAAACATCAATAACAGCAATTACGACCCGTCAGATGAGCGTGGTGATATGGAAGTCGGTCTCATGAGGAAAATCTCTTAATCTTGGAGGAGAGACGTCTTCCCCGGAGATCGATTCCACAAAACGTCTCAGATATGACGTATGAGATATGAGACTAACGCTGGTCTCGTGTGTGACAGTTCTACTTTGGAAATACGCCTCTTCACCTGTTCCGCTGCCAAGTCTGTCGAAACGCCGCTGGAATCTAGCAAGTGCGAATGCTGATCTGGCATCGACGCAGTGGGGTGGTATAAACACTCAAGGGAGCCTCTTTCACCAGCAAGAGAGTTCTTAGACTTGCCGATCGAGATTTTCTTCGGCGCCGTTTTACAGCAAATGGTTACTTCACAACCGTCATTGATTTGCTTCCAGATTACATGTTAAAGATTTCTCCGTCAGTGCGTGCGCTATCTGAATATTGGCACATAACAACTACCGTCGTACAAGAAACCGGATCAACTACGAAATCTTCTCAATCGACCGCTCTGCAAAGTATGGGAGCTTTCTAACACATTAACACCATCAGTATAGCTCAGGTTTAGCATACAGTCAAAATGGTAAGGACCAGTACCAAGCAGAACCAAGGCCGGACGCTCTCGAGAAATCATGTCTTGTGATATTCCACAAACAGAGTCGAAGTTGGCTTGGTGAGAAATTGGGAAAATGAAATTCCCAATTGTTTTCCTGATCGTGTATACATGTACGGTCAAGGTAAGTTTGCATAACATACACATATGATTGGGGAGATATATATTTAATATAAAGGGACCTCACGTCTGATGTTTTGTTGCATTATACTTTATTTTCATTTGATATAGAATAATATACATGTAGGTATCATTTTATTGATTTATCGTGATTTGTACGTTATCATATCATGGCACTGTATTAAAACTGTGGGTTTGATCGACTTACTGAGGTAAACTAGTTTGTAGCTTGAAAGGAAGCTGACCAAGCTCAACAATTATATTGTTTAATTAACTTGATCTATTTCGGTATCCTATGTCTTCTGTATCTATCTGCCTTCAAACTGCAGACATCAGCCAGAAAATGCGAGAGAAATACTTACATATATATAGTCGAATATTGCTCGTGCGATACAATCATTTACCCGCCTAAATAAGGTATTTTGTAGGTTGAACAGACCGGTTATTGACACGCCAAACAATCTCAGAGGTGCAATAAATCTATTATTGGTATTAATGTGTCCATTTACGGCTTCGTGACAGAACATCCAAGCCATGAGATGTTCCAAGCAAACGCTGTGCACGCATGTGAATTAAAAGCTGTTGGTGGCTGTATCATACATTTAATCGTCGGGATAATTTGCGTCCTGCCTTTTAGTAAACTCAATTTACAATGCCAGGTTCGGTGAAACAATTCCATATTTACCAACACTAGAGAAGCCTGGTATTGGAAGCATGCTTCGACATGTTGTCATTCCCTGCCATACTTGTATGCTCCAGGAACAAAAATTAAATACCAGAATATTTGTCACTTCTTCATTGCACCAGGTAACAATGAAGAAACCATCCACACTACTTCCAGGAAATAATACAAAAAACATAATATGAACGGAAAGGATCATTTCAATACCAGGTAATATGAATGGCACTTTCATGCATAGAACTTCTAACGTTCATAGTTCTGTCGTATGAGTATCGTTTTGAGAATGACAACCTATGCTGTATAGTGGGATGTTATTTCACAACTACTACCCAAAAACGAGAACCGCCCAAAGCTACATCAGTCCGTTAGCAGAGTACAACTCATACACACCGAATATTTTGCTGTTTTCTTCCCATCGAGTTATCGCTGTGAAGGACTCGGGGTTAACATCAGCAATTACTGGGTCGCATGCTATTGCTCGTGATTGGTTTCCCCCGCAGTGTCATGACGTTGTATCCTTGCAAAATGTTCTCTGACTTAAAGAGTATATCTCATCTTCTAATCAATGAACTATTTCCGCAAGCAAAATGTAATAGAGCAAAACATTCTCGAAGATGAACAAAAAGAATATCGTAAAATGATAGCCTGATGTCTGGTTATACTTGTCAACACGTTCAGTTTTAGCACCCTTAGAAGTTGGTCCTGTATCAGTACAACCTCCAACCCTGAAAGTATGACTGTCTCGCTTCCGGCTATGATACACCCGTTCAAGATCACTCATCCATCGATCCCTATATTCCATATAACGCTCGCCAGTATTCGACATTTACAGAGGGTCTTCCTTTCCTTTTAAGGCCCTTGTTTTCAGTTCTTCACATCTAAGGTTTGATTTTGAGATACATGCCCCTAGTCCGTCATGCAATATGCAGCTGTCGTCCATCAAAGGATGTCCGCGTCCATAATTAAAGTATCTAATTCATATGACAGCATTAGCACCAAATTCAAAGAAAAACAATCATAATATGCATAAACATAGGCTAGATTCCTGCAGGAGAGAAGCGACCAACAGTTTTCAGTGATATCGGTGTGATGGTTAAGAGTCTCCTTGTGGTTAGTGTCCCTTCTCAAATCCTTTTCTGTCGCAACTAAGGACAGATGAAAATCGTCAGAGCTGAGTAACACTGCAATGTACCTGTCATCAAAGCGAAAAAAATCGTTGTGACGTTATTATCACTGTGTCTTTCTAAGCGTTTGATAATTTGGTGTGTACAGTGTTAGTGCATGTTCCATTGTCTCTCTTATTGTGGTCTGGATGGAAATATGGATGTTACCGTATTGATTCCATTAATAAACTCATGTTTGCGTCATTCGTTTTCTTAGCATGCTAATCACGTTTCTCTGTAAAATTCTTTAACCCTATCTGGCCCCTCTATATATTTTCGCTATCACTAAGGCTAGAGAGTTGAAACTTACCACACTAAATATCTGGATCAAGCTCTACAAGACAGTGTAAAAAAATCCAAGATGGCCGCCATGATGACGTCACTGTGACGTCATTTTCAAAAAGAGCATTTTTGGACGATTTTTCGGTGAGAATTTCCGATTTTTTTATTTTTGTTTTCTCTTCGTAAAAACTGAGTGAAAAATTAGCAAATAATAATCTGATATGAAATAAAATAGGTTTTACCCACTTTTCCATACAAAAAAGCAAAAATTTTGAAGAAATATGACGAAAACATCATTTTCTGGTATCTCACATGGCCGCCATTTTGAATTTACCCACGATCCATGCAAATAGGCCCAAGAGGACCCCAACATGATAATATAAAAACTCACGAAGTTTCAGCTCTCAATGTTTTGTCGCTACGGGGATAGGAGCAAAAAACCAACACGGGAAGTGCCACCCCCAGGACAGGTAGGGTTAAAATGCAGACACAAACCAACCGAACAGAGGTAACAAACTCTATCGATTATGTAGGTAGTAAATATTCCAAACCAATCTATTTAAATTCTGTTAATATAAATTTCAACATTCATGGATCCTAATGTTAGCAAAATTTCCCTTAACTCCATCGCATTGATGCGAAGACTAATTAAGGCATAGCATATCTGGAATCGCCGTAGACTCTGACTGCTACTGGAAATCAGGGATCACAGGCAATTATGAAGTACTCAATAGTGTCGATTAATTAGTGGTATTTCATGTGTAGAATTAATAACAAGATAAAGGAATTGTGATCACTTTTGACCAGAAATAATGTTATCAGAAATAGTTTAGCACTGGATCTACGGGACAAAAACTTTATAATTGTAATATCTGTTCAAAATCTGTGGGTCTCCTATTTGCACCAAGCTATTCTGAGCTGTTCAAAGAAATAACTAGTGTATGGTAGTGCGGTATAGGTCGGTCCAGATTCGCGAGTTTTTATCTTTAGATATTTTTCTCTTCGTGCATCGGAGAAAGCATCTAGAGTTTCGCTTATATATGCACATGGACTTTCACATTAAATTTCTTAAGGATTGACTGTGATTTTTTTTACGTTCATTGGGGTATGAACTTAAAAACCGCTGTGCAAACTGTATGATTCCGCGTAGCGGATCATACAAAGTTTGCACAGCGGTTTTTAAGTTTCTTTAATTCTTATAATTAAATTAATCAAGCAAAACTAATTCAATAAGAGAAGAAATTGAAAGTGAAACGAACGAATTCTTCGGTTTAATTCTTGTAACTGGAAGACGTATAAATACAGTCAACAAAGTTCGTAACTCCTAGCAACGTCTCAGTGCACGCGCACGTCACTCGGTAGGCCAAGCGCGGTTCAAACAGTTTTCAGTTAGACAGTTTGTTGCACATTGTGTATGGAGGGAAACGTCTCAGTCAGGGATAATTATTCAGGTCAGGAAAACTGAAACACACACAAAATTCTGCGAAGGAAGAATGAGATATGAAACCATGCGAAGAGGAGAAATTGTTCGACTTGAGTTGGCCTTGCCGGGAATATTCCATTCAGAGCCGATGTCGATGATCAGACTGGGCGATGGATTTTCTTGCTGTTTTACCGCGTCCCGGGTAGGCATATACGGAGGACGATTTCACTGATCAATGTGTTGTTCTGAGCTGAGGAACATTCCCTGTCGCAGTTTATGACGGAACTTTCTCCCTTTCGGTGTCCGCTTATATCAATAATGTGACGAAACTCTGCATCCTTCATCGCCTGTACCCGTAACACGTGGACTGGAAATCGAGGGAGTGCATGTGCTGTGTGTGTTGTGTTGTGTTCGAGCGGACGCATACATTTGTATGATATCAGAGACAGAAAACGCGAAAATTGATATTCTTTCACAGACTTCGAAGTGTACCAGTTCTGGTGAACTGATTGGAGCCTTTGTGTACAGAGATTGAACGATGATGTTGCCCTCGTAGGCCACCCAACAGGTTTTGTGGAATCCACATTCTGTAACACCCCTCCACCCCCCCCCCCTCCCCCCTCCCCCTTGACTGGAGGGATTTTATCGGACATCTGCCGTACGGTACGGTACTTGTTACATACATCCGCTTATCGTGGCAGTCAAGACGGTATAATTTGTTAAATTTTGTGTTTGGTTTCGTGAGAGAGGACATGTTCCCGTTTCCATCAGTGCAAAACTCCCCCCCCCCCGCACCACAACAACAGCAAACAAGCCGGTGGATGAAATTTCACTCCACTGGAACGGTAACGAATGAATGGATTACCAAACTCTGTATCTCAAGAGAACCAGAGCTCAGGTAGGATGTGGGTTTCAGGAGTTCACCGGGTGTAATAATTTCTTTATAAGGATTTGTGGTAAAAGTGGGTAAGCGAAAACCTAATGTTAAAGTCTCGTTCAAGGTCACGGAGATGTCGACTTGTTGCTGATCTGATTTCCAGGACCGACAGATATTATCTCGGCATTTTTCTCTTCGAAATTCTTGTAATTTTACAAACAATTTCTTAATACAAATAAATATTTAAATTCACTCTTTCCAGTTCGTTTTAGAGTTTTCTGTTGACATTATTTGAGCAATATTATGCACTAAAATCTGAATCGATTTACACTACGACCAGTGAGCCAGTGCTATTTATAGCAACGAAAAAGTAGTGCAGTTGTGGGCGTGGCATATCATATTTTTAGATTCATTGAAGTATGAACCAAAAACATTGCCAATCAAATCGCAGGATTTACGAACAATACGGGTAGAATTTTATTATTTACTTGCATTCTTTGTAATTTGTACATTTACTTTCGCTTACTTGTATTTTGTTTAATTCCACATATGTCGAAAGAATACAGGATATATTTCCAAGCTATACATGAAATAAGAACACGCTGAACAACACAGATCAAGGTCGACACGAACAGCAATTGTGGAATAATTTATTCATCGAATCGAATCACGGGAATAAATATTGATTTTTTGCAGGTAAACGTATCCGTTGTGAAGGAGGAAGACGGCATCCTGATTGAGTATAGAGATGACTGTAATACAACAACTCCCCGGTCATGCGGTGACGGGAAGTGCTGTGTCAAAGAGGTATAGTTTAGATTATCTCTCCTTGATACCTCGAAAGGGATTTATTTCAATACGTAAGGTTTAGTAGTGAGGGAATGTACCGGAATATTCTACGGGAAGTCACGTTGCAATCTCCTAGATTGTGTCATTTGCATTGTAATCTACAAATGTCGACAGCGTAGGTTTACTCAACATAAATTGTAATAACTGAACAAAACCAGTTTTATATTTTATCCGATGTATTCATTCCAGGGTCAGAATTTAGTGGTAATTTTGTTCTCTGGTGACTACAGTTACATTATTCGAACAAAAATTAACGGGTTTGTGAAAATTTAGTAGCTCGCTAATAACGTCTGAAGTGTTAATAAAAATATCCGAACTTTTGAAGAGTGCCTCATTTACTTCGTCTTCCTGAAAATGAGTGTGTGACAGCTAAATCCAGGACGCCAACAAGCTGAGGCACAGATATTTAGTTCGATATATGTACAGCGCTGTGTCAAAATTTTCTGATTTCACGCAAAATAGCTATTAGAAAGCTACTAGAAAGCCAATTAAAAAAATGCCATAGGATTCAAAGATGAAAACGCGAAAAACTACCGAAACGAGCAAAAAAAACCAACTCGGAGCTATTTTCTTCACTTTATGACTGGTTTAGCGACTTATAACCCAGTCTAAATCTTACGTAATTTTCAAAAAGTTTGAGGAAAGTTAATTACTGGGTCAACTGATCACCATTAGTTGGACACATACAATGTATGCGCGGATCACCTGCAACGCTCAACGAGTAATCCAATCTTAAGCGTTGATCTCCAGATGTCTTGTTTGACGGTTCATTTTCGAAGATTATATTTCGTTTAAAGAAATATTTTTCATGATTTTATTTCCACAAACTTACAGAGTGAATAATGTATTTTAATATTTTGGAAAAATAAATTGTTCGAAGGATACTTGAAATTTAATTGCATAAGAATGCGTTATGCGTTTATCCGGGGTATGCCTAGAAATGGGACTGATGATGGATTTGACGTTTACAGTTAATTTAGTTAAGCAGAATTCTCTACCGTAGTGGTGATGATAACTAAGTAGTGTTATCTACAAAATAACCAAATAATAATGTTGTTGCATTGCGCTTCTCTTAATTAGAATATTAAGCACATTTCATGAATATAATGTGACATCTTTATCACAAAACAAGGAACACATACAAAAAATTGTTTTCACAAACGTGACCATTGTATTATTTTTGATTTATGAAATATTGAGTTATGATGTGAAAGAATAGTGATCAAATCGGTTTGATTCCGTAGCAACATAAATGTATTCATGGAAATGATGGGCAACTAAAAAACGACCCACGGCCACCGATGGCTTTGGTAAAATAGGTAAGCCCTCTCTCATCCCCAACTTATATTCTTTCACCAGAACCCGTCCCGCCCCCTTTTCCCTCTCCATACAATCCCTTCCCCACAACCCCCTCCCCACAAATTCTTTCAGGCGAGTGATCCTCTACACACCTAATCGTGTTAAGCCATCAATATGTTTATTTTTGAATTGGAAAAGTCCAAAGAATTGCCCAATGGTAACGAGATGATTATGGTTTTATTCCATGCTGCGCGCTGGTTCAAGTATTCAAGATTTTGGCTCGTTAAGCACAGAAAGAAATTCACCAGCACGTCCGAGATTGAAATCTATGCCGCTTCTTAATATCAAAAGATTGATCAAGGAAAAGCCAGTATATTTAATACCGTGCCTGAATGTTGCCCATTATGGCAAAAAAAATCAACATGATTATAGCACACGAATTATTTGATATGCAAATGCAGCACAACTTTGTGATCGTGCATATGCCGTCACAAAAAATAAGACCTAACTCAACACGTTGGTGTGTAAGCGCATAATCTGTATTCTCGATATCTTCGGCGCACAGGGCGACGTTTATAACCATGTACAGTGGCATAGTGTCGATCCTCCTGTGCTCGAGTTTTGATCTCCCAGAAACTGCTGATCATTAATTTATGTTACAATGAATCGGATTCATCCACTTTAAGAAGGAACAGTATTTCGTGGCCGAGAAAGGCAAGGATTAAGAAGCAGATGAAGTTTGAGAAGTGGACAAGAACCAGTGCTGTCAATAAATTCAGTTGTTTCTCGAACACAAAATGGACGAAAACTTGGCAGATCGAATGCGTTCAACGGAATGTGTTGCCTATGCACACAGACATACATGTATCGAATGTGAAAAAGAAGATATCATAACGTTTGCGCGTCTTCAGTCTATCAGGCTTCTCTATGATCTTCTCTAGATCTTTGGGTTATCTGGCCGCAACTGGCGATCATAGTAATTGGGGCGGTTTGGCAAAAATCCGGATAAAGTGAATTCGACCTAAGGAAAAATAGTCAAACCGCCTTGATGAGGTCACAGTGACGTCAACTTTAGTGAAAGTATTTTACAATGATTCCTTCCATATAAAACGGTTCACATCATTTAACATGCTTGCATCTGATTTCGCATGTGCGGTGGTCGATACAGTCTGTCCTTATTGCTGATATGCAATACGTTAATAATAATAATAATAATACTTTATTTACATAGGAGATTCAATTAGTACAAGACCAATCTTCCTTGAGTCCCTCTCTCACTCATGCACACAAGACCCATATTATGACACAATAGAAAACAGCATACGATCAATGATACAATAAATCATGTACATGTAGTGTGATACTTAGACAGAATATGAGCTTCCATTCGTCTCTTGAATATATTTAAATTCGATGAGAATTTAATATTATGGGGAAGCTGATTCCAAAGAGTCACACCAGAGTGTTGAAGAGAACGTTTATATGCTTCAGTCTTGGGTTTAGGGACAACAAGATTATTAGAGGTGGTAGATCGTAGAGCTTTTTATTAGGCATTTGCAGTTGGAGTAAATTGTTTACAGAGGTAAATTGGAGCTAGGTTATGCAGTGATTTAAACATAAGAATTGCTCTGTGGTAAGTAATTCGGTCATATATAATCATCCATTGCAGCTTCTTAAACATTTCCTGACTCTGGATATTATAGTCTGCACGTTGGACATTCCGATGAACCAGATATCTCATATTCCATTACAATTTCGTATGTCCTCAACAATAGATTGTATACCGAACCCCACTCAGGTATGTAAAAACACATTTCACCTAAAGTTAACGCCGTTTCTAATCACATTTCACACTTTGTATTTTCAGAGTATGGCGTACTTACCAGAATTCGCAGGTGTTAAACCACAGTACAGGGTAGCGTGTTTACCCCTCCGCAAAGAAAATGAGTTTTGCATTATTCAGCCGCAAACTGAAATGTGCCCGTGTGAACCTCAACTTCGATGTTTAGTCGGTATCAAAGGAACAATTGTTGGTCATTGCAAAAAGAAATGATCTCCAAATGCCTGCACTACGTTTGATGCCGAAAAACTGAACACTAGACTTCTCCCGTCTATAACCGAAGGGCACAATCAAGCCGTAACGGAGATACATCGTTCTCCATAAAATATCTTGGTATTTCATTTTGATAAAGATTACTGGGAAACGATTTACAATGCCATGATGTCTTGCTGTCATCATTGGAAGCTGTTGACCGCTTCTTTCATTCTTGAAACAATCTTGCTTTTTTCTGTTGTTTTTATAAATACTTTTGTTAGATTTTATGCATATTTGGAATTGATGCCGGCTGTCATATGAAAAGTGTATTTCGACTACTGACGGGGAAATTCGTTTGTGAACGACGGATGAATATTGAATGTCAAACGCCAAATATCAAGCAGGTATAAGAAAAGATATATATAAACCCACGCTAGTTTTTTATTGCAAGAGAGGATCGATCATATATTGGTAATGATGTCTGCACGATATCACGACGTTCCAATAGTCAGATCGCCAGCACGGCTCCATTTGCGGGTCGATTTCATATTTCTTTGAATATGATGTTTCATAGGAACACCATGGCGATAGTGTAGTGCACGGAGTAAATACGGCCCCTGGTCCGGGTTAAGTGGGCTTAAATACATGTTACGAAATATAGCGCCAAAGATCTTGTACATTACGAGCGTAAATGTTTGTACTGTATGTTCGCTTTCAAGACTACCGGTCTGCTATCTCATATTTGTGTGATAGGCCCGTTGGCGTGCGGTTTAGATTGCCGAGATATATATAGTGCTGGCGGTTGAGTGCCTTACCCTGATGGTCGCTAGTTCGAACCCCCTTCTTGTGACTACAATGCGCGTTCATTACTTTGAACATGCAGTGACTTTGTGTCAGAGATGAAAGTTGTATCGGTGTAATAGTTAAATCCCAGTGTGAAGCGGTTTAAGTAAGCTCAGAATAAATAAAGCGACTACTGCACTGCGAAACATACTGTATTCTCTTTTTTTAAGAATAAAATTTCTTCATCAAATCTTACGTGTACAATAAACTATATTCTAGCAAAACTGATGATACAAATATAAAGTAAATAAAATCCCTATAAAACGCAATAA
The DNA here is from genome assembly GCA_036873755.1 of Hanleya hanleyi. Lineage (NCBI taxonomy): Eukaryota > Metazoa > Mollusca > Polyplacophora > Lepidopleurida > Hanleyidae > Hanleya > Hanleya hanleyi. The sequence goes on along the minus strand of JAVTVY010043023.1, from coordinate 15,898 downwards.
TAGGTTTTGCTAGAATAATATTATTAAATCAAAACAATACGCCAGCGTGTTGCTAAACGTAAAGCACTGCATAATGTTTTACTGTATAATATATTACAGTTTAATGTGTTACTGTATAATATATTACAGTATGTTACTGTATAATGGCTGTATATCTTACAGTATAATATTTTACTGTATATTGTTACAATATAAAGTTACAGAAAAATAGTGTATATGTGTTACACGATATTTATAGTACCAGAAACGGAGAAACACATCGTCTCCTACGACGGCACAGTATGTGTCCGTCCGACACCAGCACTTCTCAAATCTAGTGCGTGACAGACGCGCAAACTCTGTATAAATACGTAATCGAAGGCGACTTAACAAAACTAGTTTCACAGAAGCCGGGGTATCGATGTGTTTTTTTCTTTTGCAATTTAGCATCGTTACGACCCATCCAAATAGAAAACCGAGTTTTGAAAATCAACAATTCAATACAATACGGAAACCAACTCAAATAACCAACCATAAACTAGTTCCAAACAGGTTGATATAGAATATAGAAATAAACGTTCAGTGGTTTCAACACAGGCGCACATGGGACAAAGCATGTTTTTGAACGCCGGTGCGACAATGAGGAAACTAAGTTGTAGGTAATACGTCATGCGAAATAGGTCATGACAGATCAAGAGTATTGGGATAAAAAAAACAAGTGTAAAATAGCCTTCCAACAAACTTTGAAATTAATAGATGGCAAAATGCGTAGTCCACTATATAAACTATTAAATTATAAATAACTTTACACTCACTGGTCCAATCAAAATCAGGAAACCAAGAACAAAACTTACGATAAATGATCATTACTTCAAAGCCGAATACTGGTAAAACAGACCCAGGAGTCATATTATTATTAACAAAATCTGGGCGGTGACGCCGTAGGGATAGACCTATTCAATATATAACAAAAAAAAACCCATCCAACTCAACAAAATTTATTAGTTTATATACATGCATGGGGTGTTCAGCCTCCAATTTACTTTTAATGTGCAAAACAGATAGCCCACCAGATAACGGAGGGCTAAAAAGGACAGTGCGTTTAATAGGGTAGAGCCTTTAAACCTTCCATAGAAAAAGAAAAAAATAATTACAGAAGCAGCATACAAAAGTTTACTACAGGACAAAACATTTACAACTAAACTTTCTCCAAGCTAAGAAAGAAACCCAGAACGCTAAGACTTAAGAACATTTACATTTTTTTTTAATTACCTGGAAATGTAGCTTAACTAATCCCTGAATAGACCTAAGACATGACCATCAGCATCTGGAGTAGTTATTTGTTAAAATATGCAACTAATTTCAAGCTGTCTAACTTCATACAATTTTGCCTGGTTTTAGCGCAATAAAAAGACCATTTTTGAAAATGCATCAAAAACAGTTCTGTGCCACAGTCTAAATAATAATAAACTCCACTTGTTTAGATTTATTATAGACTTGGGTACTTCTCGGCTTCCATTTCAACCCATTTAGTTTAAGAAAGTCCCATTGGTATGATATCTGCGGCGAGTTTTCCTTCAGGTGGTCACGTTTTAGACAGGGGTCAGATTTCGTGACCTTTTGAACTCTTGTGACCTACATAATGGCATATTAGCATATAACAGATACCAACATATAGAGGATCAGATTACCAAAATTTCGAGTGGCCAAATGCATCACTTGCAAAGTTATTCAACTTTATATTTTCCCTACCCCAAAATCTGGTCTCTCAGATTGGACTCCGGTGTCCATCTTTAAGAGGTGATTACTACCTTTAAGCTGTGAGTCCCGGATTGCTTTCAAAGTTTTTTTCCATCTATGGATATAGGACTTCTAACAAACATAACGAGAATTTGCCACCCCAGGGGATTTGGGAATACGCTTGCATTTATAGACAGTAACGCCCATCAACGCTTTGCTTAACGCTTCAACGCCCTGGTGAACTAGCTCAGAAGGTTTGATTTTCATGGAATTGCCAGCAATACATCGAAATGCAGTGACGCCGTCAACGCCCGTCGTTACGCCTTAACGCCCGTCTCAACGCCTTAACGCCCTATCTTTACGCCATAACTCCCGTCTCAGCGCCTTAACGAGCGATAAAGGGGATTTGGAGAACGATTGACCTTTGACCCCTGCGGACACCCATACCTGGTGCACTTGCATCCTGGTGTACCCTATGCCCTACGGACTATAGGGTACAGGGTGCACCAGCGATGGCTCTGATGCTCTATACTTGAAACTGGTTGCAATGTAAATACATTGTAATATGAAAGTCCCAAGTTAAAATGTAGAAAATTAATAATTGACAATCTTTGACCTTGACCTCTGGTGACCTAATTACCTCGAAATGTAGCTTAACTAATCACTGAATAGACCTAAAACATGACCATTAGCATTTGGAGAAGTTATTTCTCAAAATATGCAACTAATTTCAAGCTGTCCCACTTCATCCAGTTTTGCCTGTTTTTAGCGCAATAAAAAGACCATTTTTGAAAATACGTCAAACAGTTCTGTGCCACCGTCTAAATAATAATAAACTCCACTTGTTACGACTTATTATAGACTTGGGTACTTCTTGGCTTCCATTTGAACCCATTTACGTTGAGAAAATCCCATTGGTATGGTATCTGCGTCGTGTTTTCCTACAGGTGGTCACATTTTAGTCAGGGTCCAGATTTCGTGACCTTTTGACCTCTGGTGACCTACTTAATTAACAACTTAGCATATAACAGATACCACCATATAGAGGATCAAATTACCAAAATTTCGAGTGGCCAAATGTCACTATATCACCATTACTTGCAAAGTTATTTAACTTTATATTTCCCCTACCCCCAAATCTGGTCCCTCAGATTGGACTCGGGTGTCCATCGTTAAGACGTGATTACTACCATTAAACTGTAAGTCCCGGATTGATTTCAAAGTTTTTTTTTGCATCTATGGATATAGGGCTTCCAAAAAAACATAATGAGACTTTGCCACCCCAGGTGGTACCGATATCTGGTCTGGCTCATGGACTAAGTCCCGTGCGGGATTCGAACCAGCGACCTCAGAGTCGGGCACCTAATCGCCAGCACTGTATGTCGGCGATCTATACCACACGGCCAACGGGCCTCCCACAAAATAGTGGGTAGCAGACCGGTAGTCTTGAAAGCGAGCATACGGTACTCCTCTGATGAGCGTAATGACACAGCTCCCACGGCTGAATAGATATAGTTTTATCATTTAGAAAGTGATCGTATAACGGTATTTTCGTTATATTGGGATAACACTATCTTAGAGTAGCACACATTCTAGTGCTGAAAAATTGGTCGAGTCCCGTGCGAGATTCGAACCAGCGACCTCAGAGTCAGGCACCTAATCGCCAGCACTGTATGTCGGCGATCTAAACCACTCGGCCAACGGGCCTCCCACAAAATAGGAGGTAGCAGACCGGTAGTCTTGAAAGCGAACATACAGTACCCCTCTGATGACCGTAATGACACAGCTCTCACGGCTGAATAGATATAGTTTTATCATTTAGAAAGTGATCGTATAACAGTATTTTCGTTATATTGGGATAACACTATCTTAGAGTAGCACACATTCTAGTGCTGAAAAATTGGTCGAGTCCCGTGCGGAATTCGAACCAGCGACCTCAGAGTCAGGCACCTAATCGCCAGCACTGTATGTCGGCGATCTAAACCACTCGGCCAACGGATCTCCCACAAAATAGGAGGTAGCAGACCGGTAGTCTTGAAAGCGAACATACAGTACCCATCTGATGATCGTAATAACACAGCCCCCACGACTGAATAGATATAGTTTTATCATTTAGAAAGTGATCGTATAACAGTATTTTCGTTATATTGGGATAACACTATCTCAGAATAGCACACATTCTAGTGCTGAAAAATTGGTCAAGTCCCGTGCGAGATTCGAACCAGCGACCTCAGAGTCCGGCACCTAATCGCCAGCACTGTATGTCGGCGATCTAAACCACTCGGCCAACGGATCTCCCACAAAATAGGAGGTAGCAGACCGGTAGTCTTGAAAGCGAACATACAGTACCCATCTGATGATCGTACTGAAACAGCTCCCACGACTGAATAGATATAGTTTTATCATTTAGAAAGTGATCGTATAACAGTATTTTCGTTATATTGGGATAACACTATTCAGTCGTGGGAGCTGTGTCATTACGATCATTAGAGGGATACTGTATGTTCACTTTCAAGACTACCGGTCTGCTACCTCCTATTTTGTGGGAGGACCGTTGGCCGAGTGGTTTAGATCGCCGACATACAGTGCTGGCGATTAGGTGCCTGGCTCTGAGGTCGCTGGTTCAAATCCCACACAGGACTCGACCAATTTTTCAGCACTAGAATGTGTGCTATTACCAATATAACGCAAATTCTGTTATACGATCACTTTCTAAATGATAAAACTATATTTTATTTCACATCAGATTAATATCTACTAAATTATCATGCAGGTTTTGCGGAGAAATTGCATAAATAAAAAAAATCGAAAAATCTGACCGAAAAATCTACCCCAAAATGCCGTTTTTGAAAATGACGTCACTGTGACGTCATCAAATTGGCCATCTTGGATATCTTAAATTTTCTGATAGAGCTTGACCCAAGGGTATAGTGTGGCAAGTTTCAGTCCCGTAGCTCAAGGGGTAAGAAAAATAATCAGGAGTTGGCATATCGCGCCCCCTCCCCCCCTCCCCCAGGCTTGGACAGGTCCCAAAAAGCCCAAGCCAGATAGGGTTAACTAAAATGGGTTTCGCTTTATTTCAGGTTGCCCAGCATCTTGTAGTACATAACAGACTCTTGTACAATAAGAGAAACGGTGGCGGTTACACGAATTTTGACTTTCTGATCTCAACATTTGTATCACATATGTAAGTATATGAAGGAGACACACATGTAAAATAACACGTTTAATGTGATTGGTTTGAATACAAGATGCCACCTAAATATAACGTTTACCCCTCAAACCCCGTGGAACTTAGGAAATGGCATGCACTCGTTTGTTCGTTTATTTGGGCGTCCGGATAGCAAGTATCAGATCCGACATTCAATATTCAGCCGCCGTCCATAACAGAATTCCGCGTCAATAAACAAAGGACCAATTTTCTATGACCGTTAAGATGAGAGAAACTGTCAACAGTTTTCAACGATTTCAGCAAGACATGCCGATGTTTTATGCATAAAATCCCAATAAATTACCATTATCCTTATCTAAATGAATTCTTATCTGAATTGATCGTTTGAGTTCATTTCCACACCATGGAGATATCCACGATACCATGATATTCAAACGGGCCCCCTAGCCCCGGTCTATTCGTCAGGCATGATATCTCGTGAACCAGTAGAACATTTTTTTCTGTATAAATATGTAAGATATATCACGGGTGCGTTGGCTTGTTCTGGAAAGCAATGCTGTTGAACTATTTGGGGCTATATTCTTTTCGTTTGTTAATTTATTGCTAATATACTGCTCAATAAATCGGGATAATTGGTTTTCATGAAGCAAAATTAGCTGAATTCTAGTGTTATTTCGCTAAACGATTAGGTACAATTATGCGGTTAGACTAATTTGACACGTTTTCTAAACTGAACGTAAACTCATTTGAACGAATACGCTCATCTTCACGGTTAGACGAAAAGTTCTTTCACAACTAGAGCTATTGGGAGTCATTTTGTTTTCATTTTTTTAATTTGTTAACCGCTCAATAAATCAGGGAATGACTGGATTGTATGAAATAAAATTAGCTTGCAATATGTATTATAGCGTCTGTCGCTAAAAGCGGTTAGGCGCAATTACATTACAAGCTCATTTGATACATTTTCACAATTGAATAGGATCATTCAAAATGCTACTGTCCTGTGACAGGCATTGCCAAGACAAGAAATAACCACAGCAACATGACAAGCGATTTTATCTCATTGGAGTTAAGCCGAAATACATGGTAGCTTTTCAGATCGTGTTGATTTCGAAGATAAGTTTACATTTCAATTAGGTTTGTGGCGGTAAATTCGGAGAGTGTTGAATACATCGAACCCACCGAAAATCACCCAGCATAGGAATAGGTATGTAGTAATAGGAGATCATTTGTCGCTACGACTGGGTTTTTAACTGTTTGGATTTAACCATGCATCATTACGATAGCTTTGAAAAAAAAGCATTCACTGAAGAATTGGCATGTTATGGCAAGGAAGACCCTCTCGCGATATCCCTCTTGCCGAAAAATCTCAAACTGGGTTTTCGATTTAGATCCCTTGTTTGATCTGATTTCATAAAAGTATTCAACATTCAGCCGTCCTCCTTTACAGAATTTCCGAGTCCATAGTCCTAAGTTCTATTCCATATAACAGCATTACCACCAAATAAAAAAAACAGCTATCGTTTTATACATAAACATAGGCTAGTTTCCTGCAAGAGAGATGCAGTCAACAGTTTTCATTGAACAGTTTTCATTGATGCCGGCAAGATATCATGATGTTCCAAAAATTTCAAATCTGTATCACTGACCAGTATACTTAATTCACATGATTTTCATTTTTAAGTCATTATTTAGAGAATGATGTATCTCACTCACGTTTTGATTGTGATTTTTCATATGAACACCATTGAGATTTTGAAGTACATGAGTTCACACAAGTTCGACTAACTTTTGCGAAACGTCAGAACGAAATTGTATTAGGGCCTCAACTCGGTCGTTGTTCGTAACGTTCATTCGGACAGTCTATAAGGCCACCTGTTATGGAGGGCATCATACAACCGTTCGATCCGACACTCAGTATCCAGTCGTTGTCCGAAGAAACTTTCAGCTTCCGTAATCGGATACCTTATTTACAAATGTTCAATGTTACAGATAAGATATGATGCTCTTATCTTCGGGTGGTTTTCAAGAGTGTATTGTATCTGTCATATTTTTATTTTTGTCGTTTTTTTCCTGAACACCATGACGGCCGTGTATTACATCTTATGCATACGACCCCTAACCATGGGATAAGCCTATCTGCAATCAGTGTGCGCTATTTATCCCCAAACGTTTTGACGTGGAACTTTTCACAGTCCGGTCTCGCGGTGCAAGTTGTAGTAGCAAGGGTACCATACAATTCGGTTGCGTGAGATTAGCCATATGCTACACGTCAATGGTGTGGCCAGGGCGTTGCGGGCCATGCGATTGAACCCCCTTATTCGTTCAAATGCGTTTTTTTCAAAGAAATGATCATTTGTCTGGATCTTCCCAAAAGCGAAAGAAAGCCAGGATTTAAAGTCAGTAGCAAGGATGGGTTCGAAAGGAGGTGGAATGAGAAGGACAATTATGGATGATATTAAGGTCATAGTAGGATAACTGTGTCTGTCGCAGACTTGGTCGTGGATTTGATTCTCCCTGGCGGCGAAATTATTCTTCTTTTTTCAAAATCATTCCATATTCAACATATGACTCATTGATGGGTATACCCAATAAGGTCATCATTAATGATACTAAAACACGTGGGTCCATGCTGTTTAGGATTATGTGTATATCAGTAACAATCCAGAGGTCATGAAGAAGTCTGGAACACGACAGCGAGATTATTGCAATCATTACATGTTCATAGATAAAAAGGTTATTTAACCACACTCAAATCACCAGGAACTATGAACCAATGATACCTATGAACACTTGGTTTCGGTTTGATTCCTAGACTGTTTGAAACTCTTAAAATACTAAATTCCTGTGAAATCTTTAGCCTAACGACGTTAAATGAGGTATGGAAATGGTCATTTTTCCACCTTTAAAAAATCGCTTTTCGTGCTTTACACTATTCCCGCTCCCTTTCTAAATACGCCACTCTAATTCGTTACTACAAATGGCATCGTGTGAACGAGCTTCACAGCTCACGATTTCCTTTGACTGTCGGATCTGACGCCTGTCCAGTTTAATCTATCACCTATCACCCCTCATCCCCAAACGCATAAGAACAAACGTGTGATCACCGCGGTTAAATCCACCTATGTATCCCCAGTCCTAGTTGACTATTTTTTTTATGTTTTCGCTGTTTCACAGAAACAATTCATATTCGTTGAAGCCCTCCTTAAAATCTATACTACAAGCTATACTACACGAGATTGCAACTTGTGTAAGGGGGACCCGTATCGCACCGAGTCTTCGAAAGAAATGATGAATCTCATTTAATTGCATAAAAAGCGCCTGATTTCAGGATAAGACGCTGTAAGCTGTCTGGACTGATTCATTCCTACCGCCATCGTGGCGGAAATCATGTCTTACATGTGTCTTTACTTTCCCTCCTTTGTGTTTCGTTTTTCAAGCAACGCCGCTCAGTCTTCTGTCGACTATAGTACACATCAATTCTAACCTACATGACATTATGTGTATCGATCCATCTAATGGAATCGTTTTGTTTCGTTCTTTATCCTAATTGTATGCACAATCACGTTTCGATACACAGTTCGTTAATATACATAGTCGAAGACACAACTGAACTCTTTTGTTGTTTCAGCGTTTTTCGAATGGTAATTATAACAAAACTGTCCTCGACTGAACTGCATTCATGCCACCGCCTGCCAAGGCGTATTATCGACTGAATCGCCTCTGGCTCCACTTGGCATCTGTTGGTTATGAGAGACAGCAAGCAATAATGAAGTATTCATTAACGCCGTTTAAATCTTGGCAGCAATATTTTTTCGATTTTCAGAGCAGAAAGGCGGTTTTCTAGTTGAAAGCATTTCTTACTTTCGTAGAATAACTTGTCATCGCTTCGATCGATTGACCAGTAAACTTGTTCGTCCGGTGAAATAAAAATCGTAGCATGTATGCAATTAGGATTCTGGTAAAATAAATCTGACAATGATATTCTGTCGTTAAATGTACATCACAGACTTGTGCGGAGGAAATATCAATTGACATCTATTAGACCGACATGGTAACAAACTTCAAGCATTTGAAAGGTATTTGGGAATACATCTCCAATTATAACACAGATTTGAGCATTCCGTAATAAGTAATCCCAATTCTTAAAAGGCACCACTTGACACTGCTGTACCCCGAACAATCTAATATCCACTGGATGCCTGTATGGATTTTCTTGGTTGGAGATAAGATACACACGAATCGATACACCATAATGCGAAGATGCCATGCAGTCCCCCATTTATTTCTGACCATCTAGCCCAATTCACCATTATTTCCAAGTGATTTTATTATCCAGGTCAATTAACCAAGACATAACTTATAGATGGATACTCAAGAATGTGTTGCTCATGTGTGGTATACCTGCACTATTTCCATGTTGAACATGATAAAATAACCCACATGTTCACATAATCAAAGCAATGGTGTCCCGATTATGCACTAATGGTCAAATATATATTATAATAAATCAATCTTCTTAATCACATAAATCCAATGCAATGTATTATGTTTGGTTCATATTGGCAACTGGCCCTTGCCTTTGTGAATACAGGGTTACTTCTATATCAAGATTCCTCAATCATGGGCGAACGAGAGTTTTGAGTTATAGAGGTACAGTTTCCATCATCACTCTAATTATCGTATGCCATATTGGTAGAGTGCAACCAAAACAGACCAATCATGCCATGCTACGGGTGTTGCCGTATGGTGTCTATTTTCAAGATAGAATGCGGCCCAATGCATCAATCAAATATCGTACCCTAATCACAGCTGGATTAGCGGCTCCGAAGATGGCATTGCACGATAAAGGTATTAACCCTACCAGGCCTGGGGGGAGGGGGGGGGGGGCAAAATGGTCCCCCTACCAAACTTTTTGTGCTATCTCCGGAACGACAAAAAATGAAGAGCTGAAACTCCGTGACTTTATAGTTTATCATATTGGATTCATTTTGGGCCTACTTGCATAATCCCCCGAACAGAGGATCATGGGTAAATTGAAGATGGCGCCCACGTGGGCTACCAAAAAAGTGATGCTTTCGTCATATTTCTTCACAATATCTGCTTTTCCGCAATGAAAAGTGGACAAAAACTATTTTATTTCACATCACAATAATATTTACTAATATATCATGCAGTATTTGCGGAGAAATTGCATAAATAAAAAAATGCCAAAAATGCCGTTTTTGAAAATGACGTCACTGTGACGTCATCAAATCGGCCATCTTGGATTTTTTTTTTACATTTACTGGTAGAGCTTGACCCAAGGGTATAGTGTGGTAAGTTTCAGCTCCCTAGCTCAAGGGGTAAGAAATGTAATTAGGCCCCCCCCCCCCCAGGCCTGGACAGGTCCCAAAAAGCACAGGCCAGATATGGTTAAACCTATAAGCGCTCATATTGTCTCCTATCCACCATGCGGATTATTTATTCCCTTGGGAATTTCCTTCGTCGCGGAGAACGTGATTACACGTATTCGCTGTCTTCCTCCAAAGCTCGTTACAATGGCTGTTCTATTTTTAGAACGCACAGCTGAACAGGCGACGTTAACCGATGAAGTCACGGTTCGGATGCGTACCGGATTGAATTACCATATGCCGGCCCCTATAGCGGACAGTCGGGTGGATTACCGTGTGCCTGTCCCTATATTCGACAGTCCGGTAGATTGCCTTGTGTCTGCTCCTATAGCCGACGGTCCGGTAGATTGCCTTGTGCCTGCTCCTATAGCCAACGGTCCGGTAGATTGTCATACACCGGCCCCTACAACCAACGGTCGGGCAGATTGCCGAGTGCCTGCCCCTGCAGCTGACGGTGCGGTAGATTATCATACGCCGGCACCTATAGCCGACAGCCCGGTGGATTGCCCCTATAGCCGACGTTCCGTTAGATTGCCGTGTACCTATAGCCGATGGTACGGAAGCCATAATCAGCGAGTCACACTATCGACTTGTGAGACACATGACCTTTTGCTAGATTCTCCATTGCATACTGTCACTTTCTTTCACTTTTGGCGAACCCGGGGACATCACTTTTGAACGAGAATATTAGATGGTTATGTTGCGATACTCCATTTCGCGTTCAGATTTGAGAATCATAGATTTTAGCTCGCAAAACCTGGAACAAAATTCATCAACACGCCCGGGATTGGACATTTTTCCAAATTATAATATCAAAATATCGATCAGTGCAGAGTCTATATTTTTTGGAGAAGATATGGCACGCACATCCTAACTATTGAATTGATAGTCATTATTACTTGTTTAGGTGACATTTACAATCTGGTGAATAGTAAAAAGACAGGATTGTTGGCGATGTTCCAGTGTAGATTCTAATGGCGTTCTCATATCGATTGGGAATTGCTTTTTTTTTAAATCGATTACACCTTAGAGTGTAACCCATTCTATTCACAACTGCGTATGGGCATAGGTAGGGATCTGAGAAAATGTTATAGTGTCTTAGCCAGAAACCAACCATGCTTCAGTGGGTGAAACAAACAAAATTGTTCTTACGATAACGTCAACATTCCAAAGGTTAGGCAACAGATGTGATTCGATCTGTGCAAGAATGAATCCCTCTGGACTGGTGGAAGGAGAAATGTGTGTTCCACTTAAAGTTTGTTGAATGCTATTTAACAATTCGCTTTGACAGTTAAGTGTTATACCTTTCATCATAGGTATATTACAGCGGTACGTCTGCTTTATAATCTGATGTGACATAAAAATAAACTTCAAGCACACCATCATAACCCCCCCGCCCCTCCCCCCCTCACGCTTAGTAGGGTTAAGTTCGCACAGTTTTAATTCCGTCTAAGTTATATAGTATTAGCTGACAAGTATAGTATTTTTTTGAATGACCTTGAAGAAACTGTGAGCATATGATTGTGGATGCCGATTCCCAGTATGATAACACCACTGATTCGAAAATGAGTAATAGCTCCTTCTGCGAGTCCTGTCAGCGCAATGAAATGCTGAACGACGAAATTATATTTATTACCACACTATATGTTCAAATTATAGTATCGATTTACAGTTGTACTGTATTCTATATCAACTTCACTATAATGCCCATTTTTGTGTGATTATAGGGTAATTAAGGAATTTCAATCACTATTCTTATTCTGAACAGTGTTTAAAGTTAGTCAGTCAGGTTCTACTTATGATGTTCTATAATAGCAGGCAAAGCTTGTCGAGTAATAAAAAACACACCTTTTCCGAGAATGATCAAGTAACCCCGATGAGGGACAGATATAAGACTGACGACGGCAATGCCGCTTCGGCCAGAATTGGACAAGAAGTAAAACGCCGTAATCCGTGCAATTGACCTGGCCTCCGAGCAGTTGACCTGGCACTCGCCATATACGTCATATGGCGAGTAACAGGTCAACTTTCGGTCCCTTCGTGACGACGTTTGGTAAGCTACCTTCTTTAACCCTACCAACAAACTTTCTGTGCTATGTCTGGAACGACACGACATTGAGAGCTGACACTCCGTGACTTTTTAGTCTATCATATTGGAGTCAATTTGAGATTTGCATAATCCCCCGAGCAAAGTATGATGTGTAAATTCAAGATGGCAGCCACATGGGTTACCAGAAAAGTAATGTTTTCGTCATTATTCTTTCAAAAGTTCTGCTTATCCGCGAGAAAAAGTGGGCAAAAACTATTTTATTTCACATCAGATCGCTAATTTATCTTGCAGTTTTTGCGAAGAAATTACATAAACAAAAACAAGGTCGAAAAATTTGCCCGAAAAATTGACCCAAACATGCCTTTTTTGAAAATGACGTCACTGTGACGTCACCAAAGCGACAATCTTGGATTTTTGTTACTTTGTCTGGTAGAGCTTGACCCAAGGGTCAAGTATGGTATGTTTCAGGGCCCTTGCTCAAGGAATAAGGAAAAATATTGGGGGGGGGGGGCGAGATGGCCCCTACCCAGGCCTGGATAGGCCCGTAAAAGCTCAGGTCAGAGAGGGTTAAAATATAATAGTAATCTTCATAGACATGTTATCGACATATATGAATGCATAGTTATCTTGAAGTCTCAAGATATATATATCCCGATATTATACATGCACATTTAATAGAATAACTCACAAATCATACCTTTACATTTCCACTACATTCTGTCGATAATAACCAGATCTTCTTGGAATCTGCGACGCCAATTATTGATGAAACTACGCAATGTTTGTGTACAACAGACGAATATTATTGATCAGAGAAGCGTGATATATTGAAGGTCCAGTAATCATGTCTTCACAAATATCCATCAAATATAGCTTTATCTAAATTTTACCATATGCTAGCATTTTGAAAGAATTTTTTTTAATCCCACCGTTTTTGACGTGAACGAGTCTATTCCCAGGAACACATAAGATGATAAGCACAACATATGACATCTAGAGGCGTAATAAATAGATGGATAGCCAATCGACATACCATTTCCCATGTTCATGGAACTGGTATTGCTCAAATTTTCGAGACTTCGTCTGTCACACGTCTGTAATACAAATAAATTCAAAGATGGCCGCAATGATGACGTCACACTGACGTAATTTGCAATAATCTGATGTGAAATTAAATAGATTTGGCCTACTTTTTCTTGCAGTCTGTAGAAATATGACGAACACATCGATTTTCTGGTACCCCACATGGGCACCATGTTGAATTTACTCATGATCATCTGTTCGGGAGGTTATACAAATAGATTCAAAATGACCCCAATATGATAAAATACAAATCACGGAGGATCCGCTCTCATTTGTTTTGTGTCGATCCGGAGATAAGGTAAACATTTTGACAGGAGAACCAGACCCCCCTCCCCTCCCACTATTCATTCTAAGCATCTTGTCAATAACGGCGGTCGCGAAAGTTTCTCCTGATTGCTTTATTAGTATATTTTGGTTGGTTCAGACTTCTCTGAACAAAATATAAACTGCCACATTCTGGGTTGATATTAATTCAGGTAAACTGTAAAAATTGAAAGGTACTTGCTAAATACTTAATTTGCCGATTTTCACACGAGTAATACTTTGGATGCAAATACGCTCAAAATGACCCCAATATGATAAAACAAAAAAGTCGCGGAGGGCCGGCTTTCATCTTTTTTGTCGTTTCGGAGATAGGGAGACAGTGTGGTAGCGGAGCCATAATGTCCCCCCCCCCCCGGCCTGATAGGGTAACTCATCGAATATCATGCTAGTGTGGTGGTAAATTGCAAATTAAACTAGAACAGTTTAGAACATGACCTCGGACAAAAAGATATTTGAAAAAACCCATTATACAATGTAGTTTAAAATTATTTGATTTTTTCACAATTCATCCTTATCCGTGTGTCGGAAATGTAGTTTCATTATACATTTCCATTTGAAATCTGAAGGAAAGATGCGTGAATTTTGAGAAAAATGTTTCCTATACAACTGTTTGTTGTCGTGATATCTGAAACATTTTGTCGGTAGCTTCAGGTCGCAAGGTCTTGTCCTATACATTCGACTGATATATTAACAAGGTGAGAAGGTAGTGGAAACAACCGAAGGTGAAATCTGACAAATATGAGAGCCTTACTTGGTATAGGAATTTATAGATAGTGGCATTCCGCGAATATATACTCATTTTTGGTCTACGTTAGCTACAGCTGGCGAAGTCCTATGGAATCCACATTCTCCTTCTACTCCTCACCTTCTCCTCTGAACTTTTATTTAGTTCCTTAACGTTCCAACAAATCGACCGACTTCTATGAAATTTTACGAGATCACACAGATATGGCGCACCAACAGTCGAGTCATTAGCTCAACTGTCAAGGTCAGTGTGACCCAAAAATCAGGAAGTCATCGAGAGATGATATGGCAGGGAGCGAAATTATCAACGATCAAATAGATCAAATGCCAAAATCACGGTGGCTTCCCCATCAGGCAATTATTGAAAACATTGCACTATTACTCTGGTCCAAGGACGATCGCAAGCAAGAGACCTATTGAGTTCAAAATGCCAAAGGCAGTTTACTGAGGATATCAAATATCAGAAAATCTGTGATAATTACACCTGGTGTGAGTGTACGCATTAGTGGGCAGCGATGTGTCGGGTACTAAGATTATGGTCGAAAGGTCACAGATATTTCCCTTTAATTACACCGTCCATAGTGCGAGTTAGGCCTTCTTAATAATTTTGAATTCGAAGGGCAGATCAGGATATGATGTGACGTTTTGAGCATCTTTTTCCTGGAATATCAATGGCAAATTAGGTCTGTTTGTTGCCGATATAATATTGCGTATCATTATAGTTTAATGGCATCCTCTCATGCATCAGTACGAACCACATTTTTGCGCTGAAAAGACGTGACCGAAAAGAGTGATGGGTTTCTTGAAAATGACTACAGGCGGAATATCATTGAACAATCCAACCTGTACTAATACATACATGTATGAATGGTATGTGTACTGCATCATATTACATGTACATGGATATATCGGCTGATGAATGTTCTGTCCTCTTCATGTGGTTCGGTAATTTGAAAAGTGGAGTTTGTATAATCATTAATAACAGCAATTACGATCCGTCAGATGAGCGTGGTGATATGGAATTCGTTCTCCGGGGGAAATCTTCTAATCTTAGAGGAGAGACGTCTTCCCTGGAGATCGATTCCGCAAAACGTCTCATATATGAGACGAAAATCTAACGCTGGTCTCGTGTGTGACAGTTCTACTTTGGAAATACGCCTCTTCCCCTCTTCCGGTGCCAAGTCTGTCGAAACGCCGCTGGAATCTAGGAAGTGCGAATACTGATCTGGAATCGACGCAGTGGGGTACTATAAATACACACAGGAGCCTTTTGCACCAGCGAGAGAGTCCTTAGACTTTACGATCGAGATTTTCTTCGACGCCGTTTTACAGAAAATGGTTACTTCACAACCGTCATTGATTTGCTTCCAGATTACATGTTAAAGATTTCTCCGTCAGTGCGTGCGCTTTCTG